>JBBPUG010000021.1:0-100006 GCA_038094535.1 Tubosaeta aff. alveolata
TTATGTGTAAATAAAGCATAACAGATGTCTACATATACAAACCAAAACTGCAAAAATGTGGAAAGATGCGCCAAAGATTTTAACGGGTTCCCCCCCTTAAAACCCGCTTACTAACGTAGCGGGAATAATAAATTGTTGAAACAAGTGTAAATGCTTAGAAGTAGAGTGACGATGACTCCTTTCTCGATTCCTAGTTGAATTCGTCGAACGAAGTTCGTACCACTTAGCAGGAAGAGACTTGGAACTTGGAGAGAGCATCGTAATAATCGTCATCTGAGTACAACGCGCCCCCAATGTGGCACGTCGTGGCGTGTTTGTGGTGTATGTCATTCGGGCAGTCAACCACTGTCATGTTGAGGGTTGTCGCCGGACCGGTAACGAGTGGCGCGTTTGCACAACAAACTGATCATCGGACTAGCCGATTGTGCCAAATATTCGGATGCGATTGATATCACGCGCCCATCACATTGACATCTCTGGATCTGGACTGGACCCGTCAATCCGCCCCTAGGCAATGCTCATAGCGATCTACCTGTCATTGAATCACCCTGGCGAGATGTCAACGTTATTTCGCGCTCCGCCCTCTGACAGACCTCGTTACGCCTGGTTTACCGAGACTTCGACGTATCAGGAGGTATCCCATCCCAGATAAATTGAAGTGAAAAGTCCGATCTCCGGGAGCTGATGAAACAAACGCCTTCGCATTCGTGGCTGTCTGTAGGCTGCTATGCATTTATCTGGACATAAATCGGAAGCATAGTAAAGTTTTGCTTCAGTCGACTGACTCGACTCAAGTGGCCTTTATCCGTTGCCTAAACTGGCTTATCTGATGTCTTATGTGTCATGATGTCGTGCAACCTGAATCAGAGTACGCCGATGAAAGTTAAATTATAGTGTGAGCGGTTACGGATTGAAGCCCAGGGCCAGAACTGGGAATGAAACTTGCTGCCTTACCTTCCCGTAGCGGCGCCAAGGCGCCATTGTCCCCGACTCTGCGTGGAACGAATATTTTGTACAACAACATACATGATTTTTTCTCGTTGCAATAATGCCTTCAGAGTATCTACAATGATCATGAAGCCCTCCAATGTTGCAGTCACAGAAAACATTGTTGACAGATCACATACATATTTCTGCAATGCTGCTTGAGGTGACGAAGAGTCAGAACAGCCCTTTTTGTCGAAGGAGGAGCACCGAGCGCGGGCCTGCAAGTCATTTTTCGAGCAAGGGTAACGACATCCATGCTGACATTTGGGCGCACGTGGGAACAAACGGAACACTTTTCTGACAAACACAGGGACGTTCGTCTTCAACAAACAAACAAACCCTCACTTCGTGAGAGTCGGGGATTATAGTGTGGGCGGTTACGGATTAAAGCCAGAGTCAGGACTGGGAATGAAACTTGCCACTTGAGTCGCGTGCATAGTCTTTGTACACAGTTGGTATACGGGATGGATGGACACAATATTTTGTGACTATCAAAGTGCCGGAAGAAATAGAGCGGAAGAAACAGACGTGAGTCCACGTTCTTTAATGTTTATTCTTCAATGTTCTCGGTCACTGGCATCCGAAAACGTCACTACCCCCGCTCCTGTCCAAATATTTGATAAGCCCGACAGCCTTTCATTCAATTGTAAAACCCACCTTGTCTGCAGGTGTGACCAACTTGGATTCCCTCCCAGCATGCTGTTTACCACTATCGGCTCTCTCGGACCGCGGAATGGACTCCGAGAATAAGTCCGTTCCAACTGTGATTTCTTGGGTTGTCCTTCCCCACTTGATATACGTTCTTCCGTTCAGGTTGGCGAGAAGAGTGTTACAGTAAATAGGACAAAGCGGGATCCCAGGTACCAGGTAAAGTATATTGTTTGGAAAGATATGCAACTAAAGCGTGTGGGTCATCGGTTGTAAGCCAGCAAATGTAATAGATACGCACCAGGACGACGGACAAGAGGGCGAATGTGGCGGTCCAGACACCCGTGTTCACCGCAAACGCAGTCAGAGACTGCAGCATGTGGCCCGTGCTTTCCGGCCCAAATCGAATTAGATGCGTTCCTAGGTCTGCAATACGATCCAATTGCGCCCGCTTACCTTCTAAGTCTGGAGGTGGGCCGTTTCTGGATGAGCAACCAAGTCAAGAAGATAGCGAGTAGGATGTCTACCCCAGCACCGACAGATAAACACGTGGTGACTAGGACCTATCCACGTACTTTAAGCCCTTCAATTCGGGACATGGAAATAGATTACTTACAGTAAAGGAGTTATTCTTCAGTACGGCAAGGTTGATAGCCCGAAGGCTGCGATTTCATGTAATGACATGCGTTAACGAGGTATAATTCGAGGGAACAAAAAACCAAACCTATTTGCAATATACAGCGCTCTTGCAACATAGACTAAGTTACCGTAATTAATGCGGGTTGGTAGAAACGTGACCAATGACCACTTACTGATCGCGCCCCCTAGCATTGAGGAAAGCTTAGTTACAATTCAGTTGCCACCGGACATGAGTCATACCAAGTTGGACGATAGCTGACAGAACCTACGTTTAAGTCAGGCAAGAAAAAATCCTCGCATACGTGAATTCTTACCCATAACAATGGTACAACAATCACCCTCCCACTGACTAAGTTATGCTTGTTTGTAAAACAAACGAGGACCCAGAAACCAACACCCACATATGTATATTCGATAAACGAAAAAGCCTTGGGCAGGTATTGCAACCGTAGCCTGGACAACGTTAGCACTCGCCAGCGCAAAACAGAAGTATAGGCACCGTGCTCAGCAGCCCTAACTACGATTCGTCAATCGACCATGCAAGGAAGTTGCAAATGAAACGCACGATAAGTTCCCTGACAAAGAAATTGATATGAAGCGATGCGGCTAATCAACCAATGACGCACGGGCTCCCAAACAAAAATGTCATTGGGTCGATGAGCCCAGCCAAAATGTATTTGTATCCTGTGTGGGACAATGTGATCGACATAATTACGCTATGGATATGGCGAAACGAACCCCCAGAAACAATCACTCCTTCGTGGACTGAATTGAGCACCCTATTGTGAAGCTGTCCGCATAACCGAGAACACGAAGTAACATGAGATATACCACAAAATTGCCACCTGGAAAGGAAGATATTATTATGAACCCGTGCCCTGCGTAATATGACTCACAAAAGTTTTCGTGCGCAAAGGGTCATCTGGATAGCTAAATCAAAGAGGGGGTAAATCGACGAAAAAGTACAAGGAGCCCGGATATTACTGGACATAATAGAGGAATCTGTTTGAGCAGTGAGTATACATAGTGTTTTGCTTACAGCCAAGACACTCACGTTTGCATGCATGCAACACCGTAGAAAACAGTTGACAGAATAGTGCCAAAATAAAACGCGCCGTATAGCGACCCAACAGGCGGGAGTAAGTCGATGTCTAGCATGGCTCGTATCGACTCCACCCTGCTTGGTTAATAGAGACGAAAAGCGGAGCACAAAAAAGGGCAGCGAAACATGTTAATCTAATCAGTAGGTGGTCTGAATAAAATATCGAGAAGAGAAAGGCGGGATGTCGGATCACAAGCGTGCTTGACGGTTTGAAACTTTTCGGCAGACCCATAAGCATCGTGGGACTTGCACTACTGCGTAAGGTCAAGTGGGTTTGCCCTAGTGACCATTTGTCGCGTGGTTTTGAACGAGGCTCCTGGGGCTGATACTTGACTATGTCACAGGCACCTGAAAACAAGCTCAACGAAACTTAGCCGATACAGTGACAGGGGCACAGCGTCGCCCAAATAGTACACACCATACCTCTTACTTCGCATTGCGACAGGCGGGCGGGATAGGTCGGGTCGCGTTGACACGAAGCGGTTGGAGTCTCCATTTCGATTAGAAAGGAAACCATGGTGTCAAAAACGCAACATCGCTGCCTGACGTACAAGCACTAGTAGACATCTGAAACCGGATGTCCAGATAATTTTGTCCCTTTGAATTTGGCTACGCACACTGTTCTCGCACCATCGTCTCCGGTACTTGTCATCACGGATTTTTTTCGTTAAGAATATCATCTTGTGAATGGAGAATGTTGGCGGGGTCCTCACTTGATTTCGAAGGAGCCTTTAACATGTATAACGGGATCGCGCAGTAACAGGAGTAGACAATAGAAGCAAGGGAATCCTGTCGCTAAATAGAAAATGTCCTCCGAAGAACTAAACCGGGCTAACCGGCAGAAGCCCTCAATGCCCTGGATGATGCTGCTGGCCGGTCGGCGTCGGAATATCCCATCATCTCCGTTGTCTTCCTAGTATACTGGCATGACAATTAAAGTCTGATTAACTCATGCACAATAGCGATATCAATCCGTGTAAAGAACTCGCCTCTTGTGTGTGAGGAGTCAATTTGGTCACTCCTTGCTGTCTGTCTGACCCCGTACTGTCAGACGCATACCAATTCGAATGCGCAAACACATCCATCTCCGTCTTTTGTGTCGTCTCTCCACCCTCCATATATGTTCTAGCATTCAAGTTTGCAAGAAGGGTGTTACAGTAGATTGCGCACACTGGAACTCCAGGAACAACATAAAAAACACTGTCTGGGAAGACCTGAAACTTGAATATGGCTTAGGGATATAGGCAAGTGATGATAACCAATCCATACCAGAATGAGAGTCGAAAGTGTGAATATTGCAGTCCAGACACCCGTGTTTACCGAAAACAAGATGACACGTCGCGAGATGTGAAGCATCCTTGAAAATGGAGAGTACATGTCAAACACCAAGTCTCGGGCGAATGCCGACATAGAAACGACCTTACTTACCTTGGAAATTGGGTAGCATGATGACGCGCATGCCGGATAAGGAAGCGTGTCATACAGATAGCGATCAGTGTATCCGCCATGGCAGCGATAGAGAAAATCAAAGAAGCTAGAGGCTGTACACAAGCTGTTTATATCCTCAATTCCGCGTATAAAACATGTACTACCTTGATCGACTTGTCATTGAGTATCTTCATCGAAATAACTTGGATATTTCTGGCGGCATGCGTCAGTAAATGGCAGGCTCAAGAAGGGAGACTGACCCATTCGTAGCATATAGCGCTTTCCCGACACATACTAAGATCATGAACATTAGTATTCATGGATGAGGAGGGGTAGTGGCTCTTTACAGGCAGCACCCACTGATATTTTGGAAAGGAAATATCAGACTCCAACCCCTCTTGTCCATGAATTCTTACCGAGCTGAATGATAGCCAGGGGGATCTATGTGCGAGATCCCAGTTGAAGATCACCCTTCATGTGTGAATTCCTTACCCATATGAGGGGTACAATAGTCCTCTTCTGGCTGACTGAAAGGTTATGGGTCAGCAGTAAAATGTCTACCAAGTGGGGACAAACATGTATAGACTCGACGGACTAAAAAGCCTTGCGAGAGCACCGCAACCATGAACTGATGCATATCAGCAGTCGCCCCAGCGACATTTGTAAATGAATCTGTACCGAGAAAAGTAGCCGCAGCTGGAGCGTATCGATAAGTTTGTCAATCGGGTCATGAGACAGCACTCACGACAAGATCTCTAGGAAAGGAGTTAGGTTACAAACCAGAGTGTGGGGGTGACGACTTACGGACTCCCGTTCAAAAATGCACCCGGATCTGACATTCTGGTGTTCATGTATTTATATGCTATGCAGGGAAAAATAACGACACGCTCAAGTGCTGCACAAAAGAAGATACTGACTCCCAGAAATTGATAGAGCTTCATGGCATGTGTTTAGCACCCTTTTCGTGAAATACCAAAATCGGCCAACGAAAAACGGAAATACAGGCGTCCCACCATAATACAGCCACCTGCAAAGGGCAGTATGTAATGACGAGACCAAAGTTGTTCGTAATTTGACTTACAAAGACCTTCATGTGCAAAGGGTCTCTTTGATAGCTGAAGGGAACCCTCGATAAATCGATGAACATATGGGACGCGCGAAGCTCACTGGACGTAGTAGAGAAATCTAATAGCCATGTAGTAAGTTGCACTCACTGCACCATACTACTGAACAAACGGAACTCACGTCTGCATGCATGTAACGCCATAAAATGCGGTGGACGAAATGGTACCATAGTAATACGCGCTGTACAGCGTTCCAACCGGTGGTAGGGGTGAAACCAGACTACTAGTTGACGACATGACTCGCCAAGTGACTAGTCAGTACAGGAAGGGAAACGCAGTCCAAAACATAATTTGGCACTCGGATGATTCACTTTATCTATCCTGAGCCTGGTAAGTGAACCTTACATACTCATTAGGTAATTCCACTGCGCACCATTTGCACTGGTGTAAGGTTTCAGTCAGGTGTTCGTCGCTGGGTTCGGGTGAGGTGCCTTGGTTGACATGTTGTCTATAGATAACTAACACTAAATGACAGTTTTGTACACAAACACTCGAAGTAATGAACTAGGTTTGCGCACCATATAGGCTATATTGCTCACTGCAAAGTTTATCGCATCTTCAAATCTTGATGCTTGAAAACTTATCCCATTCCAAAAGCATTGACGAGAGGATGTACATGCCCCATGTAGCGGCAGTGCGGACTCCGGAATCGTGGTTCAACGGCAAAACGAATTAAGATCTGGAACAACACACAGCCGACGTCCACTGTGGGAAGAAGACACTAGTGCCATGAACGATGTTGCTATAGCTAAACTAGAACGGAGGAACCGATTGGTATGTGTCCAGAGCGTACCACTATTGAATATTACTGGTATTATCACCTTCGCCCGATCGGTTGTGATAATCGATGAACATTTCAATTTAGTCTCCAGTCGAATTCATGTTATAACGGATTATCTAGGATGATCGACTCTTGAGTCCAAATGGTGCGCCATTTTCAATTTCGTCCTACACTACTTAGAAACTAGTTCGTCCCCGATCGTCAAACGTCAAACAAACGGGGTTTGAATCTATCAGTGAGATAACACATTATCCTCGGCGCACTTTTCATTTCTCCCGCTGACGGGTGCACTGTGTTTCACTCACCCACCCCTAGGTGTCCCCCGAAGAGTCCCTCTGATATATGCACTGCGTTTGATCGGTGCGTCGGACGTAACTCCATCGCCGCTCGCACGCCCTGTGTGTGGATGAACGTTCACTGCTATCCTAATTCTCCCCCTCCCGCGAGGACCAAAGTTGCCTCTCGATACCTGTGGGTTGTGTAGCTCAGGGTGCATAAACCCTCCACCTTTCCCGCCCCGTCCGAAACGAATCGATGGTGGAACCAACGAGAGTGAACTCATGGACTGTGCCAGGTCGTCCATCCGTTCCTGCGATAACGAAGGTGCGCGTATGCTCAATTGGCGAGGAGATGTTGGTCTCGGAGAGACTGCAGGAGACCTAGTGTTGCTTCCGTCATTGTACCGGGCCTTTGGAGTTGCTTCACCTCCCTCAGCCTCCTCCAAGTCCTCGTGTCCACCTTCCCCATCTTCCTCACCGTCCCCATCTTCCTCTTCCTCCTCGTTATTAGACTCGGAGTCCACCTCCATCTTTCCCTTCTCTTCTGTCTTGGCCTCATGTCCTTTATTGTCGTCTCTCGGCTTCCATGTTCCTCGTATCATACTCGCCCCATCTCCCCATCTCTTCAGTAGACCACCCACCCCCTTGTTGGTAACCGCGAAAAAGTACTCCTTTGGGTATAAATGTACCTGAATGAGGTGCAACCTTCGTGCTTTAGGTGTAGAGAAGAGCCGTGGACAAGAAACTAGGTGGCAAGCAAACTAAAATACAGCATTACTCGTCAAAGTGTGACAGTCCCAACGGACCAAGAAGACGCACGATTTTCTCTCCTCTCTCTTTTCGTACGGCAGCAAGCGGGTCATGACATTCTGTCTGATGCTATTTAGGGTCAGGAATACGTGTTAACGTCAGCGACGTTCGCGATGACGATGTCTACGTCCGCACCAACTCCAAGAGCCGTGCATCTGGAAAGACGCATGCACACCCCCGTTGCTCACACACATGCGCATGGTATTTCCCATAGTGAATCTCCAGATCACGCGAGCTGGAAATCGGGGTAGGCTTGTTGAGTGGTGGATTACAGGTAGGGGGCAATGTACACAGCAAGGCGGGGTCGCGGCTGTGTGGATCGGACATCCGGGATGACTTGGACATGGGTACTATTTCTTGGTCTTGATCTTGTTGTTTTTGGGGTGGACTTGTGGACGAGGCCGAGCGTGGTGATGGAGCGTCTGATAATCGCGGACGTTTGGGGCCATGCATGGTGGTTCAAGCTCAAGGTTTATCGTATCGTTCATCTCGAGATTAGTTCCTCCTTTGGGATCTGACTTTCAAACACTGCGTCACATACACCTGTCACGCCTGTCACACGTCTTCTGAACTTAGCCAAAGGTCAAGGCGACATGTCGTCGAAGCGCAAGTGGGACCAAGCCGCACCGGATGCTGGACCAGAGAACGAGGCACCTTCAAAAGCCACAAAATTTGACGAAGGAAAGACGGCGTCGGAGGCAGCTGCAGCTGCCGCCGCCATCGCTGCAAAAATCGCGGCTCAGTTCAGTGCGGGAGGTTCTGCGCCCGGAAGTATACAAATTGGACAGAGGGACCCTCATGATGCCGAATTTACACATGATATCGATATAAACGACGTTCGGAATCGGTATGTGTTGACCAAGGGCTCCACACAGGCAGAGGTATGTTCTCTTCGTTGTGTGTTTCTCATCTGCGGTGTGTTTGGATGGCGCTTGGTGAATTAAACGGTGGTTGGATAGATAAACGAACAAACGGGTGCATCAGTGAGCACCAAGGGTGTTTGGTACCCAGATCGATCCAAGGCGACGGAAAGAGACCCCCCTCTGTACCTCCACCTCTCCGCATCCACAAAAGAGGTCCTTCAAAATGCCATAGAAAGAATCAATGACTTGATTTCAATGGATCTCGGGCCACTCGTCGAGGACAAGAAGGACCGAATGCGTGAAAAGGTAATTCAGGTCGCCAGTATGTTGTACCAATGTTTCTCATGTTGTCTAGCGAAAATGGCCAGAAGAAAAGTTACCGGTTGGGCTGGAAACAATAAGAAATTTTAATGTCCGTGCCAAGGTAGTTGGTCCACAGGTAAAGACGACCCAACTTTGGGGTTGCTCGGGCTGACCATATGTAGGGCGTCTTTGTGAAGTTCATCCAACAAGAGACGGGTACACGTGTGCAGATTAAGGGTATTGGCTCAGGGTTTGTGGAGCAAGAAACCGGAAAAGAATCGGAAGAGCCCATGCACATACACATCACGTATGCTTTTGTTTATTCGATTTATTCGATCGACTAACCACATTCAGCGGGCCAGACGAGGGTCAAGTTGCCCGTGCCAAAGTACTCACTGAAGATCTCCTGGAAGTGGTGCGTGCGGAGCATGCGAAAGCCCAATCCGCCCTCGTACAGCAACAAATGGAACTACACCAAGCGCAAATGCAATATGCTCAGTACAGCGCCATATCGGTACGTTTATCCACATCCACCCGTCTAGGCTGGTCTCTCGATGCTCAATGACCCGTCATACTCTGTGCTACAGGCGCAGGGAACATATGGTTCTGCACCTCCGCCTCCCGATAACCTACCTCCACCACCACCACCGGGCGAACAACCACCACCACCCCCGGATGGGAGTTTACCTGGGGCTCCCACCGACACCTCCATGGACGCATACTCTGCATATTGGTATGTCACGAATTGTTGCTAAACTGGTCCGTCCCGCATTTGACGTCGTGGAAAAAAATTCCAGGGCACAGTTTGGCTACGACGTCAATTCACCACAGTTTAAAGAATGGGCGGCGAGTCAACAACAGCAATATAGTCAGTACTATGGTCAGCAAGGGTATGGTGCCGGAGGGCCCCCTACTGCGCCAGGGGGACCACCTGCGCCGGACGGGGTTACGCCGCCACCACCACCACCACCCGCATAGCCTGGATGTGGGCTCCAGCTCTGGCCTCAGTGCTTGTGCTGGCCATTGTGATTATTGTTGTAACGATTTCTTTTCTAGCTTGCTTTATTTCAATGTATATTTTTCGTGCGTATTGGGTTGGGTCCGGGGATATCCCGTTCCTCATTGATGGTCCGGTTGTACTAGCCCACTCATGGCACAGCGCTCTTGATCCTGACTTTGCGCGATCCTGCGTAGCAATGCTGCAGGTGAAAAGTCATCCGGGTCATTCTCATATTCGATGATGACCTGACACATTTGAATGCGAATTTCCGTTTGGAGGGTTGGAGTGGGATTGAGCATACATATTGACCCTGCTTTGCTGCTCGCCAAATGGTGATATTGGACACCGTTGAGGAACACTGTTGGGAAGTACTTTGGCGATTGTTGTTTGTTATGACGTCTGTGGTCTTACTCGTCGGGACCGCTGGTCCCTCAGTTTCAGTAGTATGCCATACTGGTACCAACACGAATACCTGACGGCTCGGCTTTCCAGTATGATAAAACTAAGACGGCGTTCGGACTTAAAGCGCTTGCTGAGATTCGTTTGTAGTCCTCAGCTTAGATTCGGTGAGTGCCCAAATTTCCGTCACTTTGTTTTCTGGATGTTGGTCAGAATTCTCACTCATGTAAGTATCGTGTACAGAGGAGCGTTGACTCGAGCAGGTGAACCGCAAGACGGCAGCTCTCGCCCGGTTAAACCCACAAGGTCACCCTCGGCCTGAAACAGTAGAGCAAGTCCACATTCTGATGTCGCCAATCTTGTGTCTTTCGCCGACTCTGCCTACCAGATACGCTACGCTCGATAGGCACGATTCTGGTGAGATAAATGTCGCGCGAGTGACCCACAATCGTAGGCACGATCAATTAAAGGCACCGTTGGACCTTGCAACGGCTGTTTCGTTTAGCGATTGGCCGTCGTCGCAACCCAACAACAAAACAAGGAGCATCATCTGCTGCGCTCGTCTCAGATCCGCTTACATCTCTCAAGTGACAACTACTTGCAACCAGTGTCGACCAAACAGAAGAAACAACCCCAGCAATCGAAATAAGGTGGTAGGAGGAAGGGAACATCAAACAACAGGAGTAGGATCAACAGGGATAGGACAAGCCAAATCAACGGGCTCTGACTGTAGAGAACATCAATTGGCGCCGATGAACAACACGTGTATCGGCTTACCGTGTAGTAGTAAGGGCAACACTTGGGGATACCTCCTCCGCATCCTTGACGGGTGCTGTCCAAAGTGCACGGGTTTACCTAGGTAACGTTGTATGAGTGTGGTGAGTAGAGGTGCTCGTCGATCAGCAGGGTAAGACCTCACCCCCGTACTATCACAGCAATAGACGTCAGCACTCTCCAGAGGGCAAACAAACATACGCGCTACGTTGCTCGGGGCAGCACTGGTGACTGCAACGAGAGCAGCGGAAGTCACGACAAGAAGAACAGACAAATGCTTGAACATGGTGAGGCCAAAAGATGAGGTGTGAAGATGCCACAGGGGGGAGGGCATCCTGCGTGCTTTTTCAATGTTTGAATGGCCCTGAATATTTTTGTGCGGACATAGTACGAAGTGAACGTCATGTTGTTCACGACGTGCAGCAGGAGTAGTCACATATTACCGCCTCGCTGCCATAACTCGAGGTACAATGTCGCACGTTTCGTGGACATGCCGTGTGATCAGGCCTCCTCTGAAAGTACAAAAATGAAACTTGAAACATGTTCATGCCCGTCGTTCCTTGATGCTGCATATTTCCTTCGCCGATGCATTCCCAGATGGACTATTCCCGGGTGCTGTTAAAATGCGAGTGCGAAGCGCATATTTGGTACTTTGTCTTACCAAGACCTCGCGTACTGTGATCCAACAGTCGCGCTGCAGGAGCCGTCGCTTGTGTTTGGTTCTCGGTTCGAGCCCTAAATACTCTTGATGGTTGCGACTTGTATGCTGTGGCAGTGTCATTGAATTTACATAAATTCAATGTTCTGTCCCGTCGAACACATTCACTCGTGGATGGCACCTTGACGATCAGCGTGATAAATGTATCTGAAAATGACTGAACTACTTGATGGAAGCTGCCCAAAGTCATGGCAAAGCGGATCATACATATCTTCGAAAAAGTTGCCGATTGCGTAAAATTATGTACCATTTTTGCCACCCCGCGGTAGATTTGCAGTGTGCATCGATTCCAAGTGCCTGAATGGTGAACGTTTGAACCGTAACTTAAAACCTCCAGCAGTAAGTTTCATTACTCTCTCCGCTTTCCAGCATGTCTACCAGCTATGTTCCAACGCCTGTATATGCCTGGTTATACTTCGCCACGGTCATGTCAACTGTATTTTATGGTTTCACGTGCATGCAAACGTGAGTGGCATCATCTCTGACAAGTTACCAAAGTGCCTACTCGGTATTTCTATTTGGACAGGTTTTTCTACTTTGTACAGTGAGGCCTACGCACTCACTGTTCATTCCCTTGTTTACTATCAGCCTACACCAGCTATCAGAACGATCCTCTACGCTTCAAAATCTTCGTAAGCCAGATCGTCGAATGATCGGGCGTGATGACCTACCCTCCTCTCAGGTAGTAGTTATATGGTGATTCTCAAGCTGCTTCGGTTTTGCGGCATCCCTGATCCCCGTGCCAGGGCATTGAACACGATCCACGAGGCATTGACTGTTACCGGCAGTTCGTGTCACAACTAGTACTGTGCAGTGCTCAAACCTACGTTCACGTTTTCTTTGCACAGCGTACAAATACATGGCGGCCGGCCTGGCCAACCCATTGTCGCTACTGAACTGGGTCCCGTAAGTAATTGCCACGAAACGCTCTCCCATACCACGATTCCCTTTTTCAGGGAACTAAACGTGAGTGTTGTGACTCGTAGTCTCCTCAGACGGCTTACCAATATGAATCAGTTACAGGCACTCGCGACGGTAACTGTGCGTTTATGGTACACAAATGGGCGCTAATATCTGTCAGACCCTGGTAACGGTACTCACTCAAGGATTCCTCATGTATCGAATTTATGTGTGTGCGTGTTCGCTTCCAGGATCTCTTTCACATTTCCGAACGAGCAGTAGTTAGTGGGGGAAAAATCATTGCGCTGCTCGTGTGGGTAAGGTGTCTACGTAAAAAATCAAATTATTTCCTGAGACCTAGATGCAGCTTGTTCTGGGTGTCACCCAGATCGGTGAGACCTCACTACTCTTTGAAATTGGTTCCTCATAGAACTTTTCAGTGCTTGCTATGTGTGAGCTTCCATCGATCATCTATTGTTTGAGCAAAACTCATATGTCGCAATGTTAGTGTATATTGCAAAGGCGGTGTATAGCGTCAATGGGTCCGTTTTATGCCCGTTTTGTGAATTACCATCGCTAATGCACAATTTTCATCCAACCAGGAGTGTGCACGACGTCAACGCCTCTGTGCTCAATGACAGCACGTTCAAGGTATGTAAATGTAGTCAGAATTGAAATGCTGAACAATCATCTGTAGACCATCCTCACTCTTTGTCTCTCGGTCTCGGCTGGAGAGGATGTTCTGATTGCTATCGCTTTGGCATACTTACTTGTCCGCCAGCGACCTGCTACCCTCATTGCAAGGTAGGGCCTCGCTGAGATAGAACATGCTGATCCTTTTTTTGTCTGCAAGCACGGCACACATGCTACAACGCCTCACCGTGTTTGCGGTCAACACAGGCACATGGACGGCCGCTTTTGCACTGTTGTCGGTTATCTTTGTGAGCATGTCTTGTGACGAGTCTCTTCCGTTCCTGACACCCACTTACTCCATCTACACATCCGTGTGTCGATAGATGTATGTTCTGCCATCGAAAGGGATATTGTTTGCTTTTCCAATCTGCTCAATCTATTGCAATACCGTACTTGCAAGCCTAAGTGCAAGAGCGTATTTAAAGGGCGCATCGGAGGTACATTATGCTAGCATGGGCCTTCCCATGAATACAGTGTGCAGCCGGTGCGACGAGATGAAACTTGTTTTTGCTCTGCCAGAGGTGAGCATCCGCAATCTAAGTTTGTCGTATTCTCACAAGGTGGATTTATGTTTCAGGTTGTTGACCTTCGTGAGTGATGTCGATGGTGGCGAGACACATAACCAAAGTACTCCGGTACGCATCGGAGCATTTTTACTCTTCTATGTCTCATGATTATTCTATCTCTGCGTCATACTGATCAATCAATTAGCTCACCAACGAGAACTTGCGGTGAACAAGACAACGCCTATCATTCCGCAGTTACTGCTGTACTATTCTCACTCTCACGTCAGTTCGTTGACTCAATCGTTGATACGTATTCCGTTGTCTGCGTTATTGGAGTGGGGTAAGCATAAACATACTGAAATCTGTTTGTGAACTCTGTTCGTCCTTCGATGCGAAAGTCGTGTAGATATCGTTATGAGTGATCCTGTGGTTCGATTGTCAGATGTTCGGGACAAATCCGACGCGATATACTGCTGGGGGTTGACGCGCACCATCTACCTGCTTAGACTGGTCCTTGCACTTGGTCTTGCCACTTGGGGTGGTGTGTAGGTTAGTCACTTATTTCCCGACGTCAAGAACTTTGACTATCAACGTTGTGCAAATTATTCGTGTGGTTGACAGTCTTTCATTAGGGTCCTGTATGTTCCGATGGAAGTGGCCAAGGCCAACTGGTCTGACTAGCGGATTGCACCCACTTGCTAAAAGTGAAAGTAGGATGTTTACTTTCCTAAGAACGCTTGGGCGCTCAGGACCAAATCTTATTTTCGTCCGCCATCATGACACACATCATCAGGACAAGCCATTCGTGCAGTGCTTGATGGCCGACGCACGATGTTATACTTATAACCGGGCGAGTATCCCACTGGTGGCCTCCTAATCTCTGTTAACCCGTAGGCATGTCAACCAGCTCGTTCGCCTCGTTAAGCGTTGAACCGGCATATGCCGGGGTGTTTTTTGCCGCTATCGTGACGACAGTATTTTATGGGTTTACTTGCATGCAGACGTGAGTGTGCTTCATCCAGGGGGATATTACACAGTGAACCACAGCCACCTGACTGACATTTGGCTAGATTCTTCTACTATGTTCAGTATGATCTCCATTTGTTTTACTTATTAGTCCCCCCTTACTGCGGCCACGTTTTAGTTATCGGGATGACCCTCTGCGGAATAAGATCTTCGTGAGTCAAGTAGCAATGAACTATGCATGGTAACTCAGTGTCACTCATAGATAGCAGTCATATGGTAAAGCTCATGTTCAATCACTGGGCTTTTTGGCTTCCCTGATCTCTATTCAATTTATTGGGCATTAAATACCATCCACGAGGGATTGACGGTCTCCGGAGGTTCGTTTTTCAGCTCGCGAGGCACTTGATTAATGTTTCGTCTGCTTGCTTTTCTCGTAGCATACAAAGATATAATGGGTGGCTTTGTAAATCCACTGTCACCCTTCAACGGGTTTCCGTACGTGATGAACTTTGGAAACCTACCTTTCACACCTCAATGACCTCTAGGGAGCTCACTGTGAGTGCGATTCCTGGTTCTTCCGGGCTCCATCAACGTGCCATGCACAGTTGCAGGTACTCCCGACGGTGGTTACTAATTCTTCGTGTGTAGAACGAGTGCTGATCATTATCAGGCCTTGGCCGCAGTCCTCACCCAAGGATTCCTCGTGTACCGAATCTATATCTGTGTGTCTTCGCATCTCAAGCCTCCCTACCATTTACAAGCAGGCCCAGTTAGAGAAAAGAAAACCATCGTCCTTCTTGTGTGGGTAAGGCGCCGGTACACTTGAAAACAATTCTGTCTCTGAGTCCTGAGTATAGCTTGTTCTGGCTGTGCCCCAGCTGGGTAGGACTCTTTGACCTTTTTGGATCGGTTTCTGATAGAACTTCTCAGTGTTTTCTACTAGTGAGTTTGGATATGTCATGTTTTATTATGGCAAACCCTGAAGGTGACAACATAAGTTTATGTCGTAAAAGCACTGGATGGTGTAGCCAGGTCCGTTCATTAACCCTTTCCTCGTACACTGCAATCGCAAACCTACGAGCCGTATTTGCTTATAGTGAGCTTGTCGATAAAATCACCGTCCTCGATCAAGCACTTACGGTGTGTACATGGACACATAATATTTCGAATGAGGGGCTGAGCCATCTAATGCAGACAACACTTACATTGAGCCTCTCCATTGCGGCCGCCGAGGATATCGCAATCGCTATCCTCCTGGTGTTTTTACTCGTTCGCGAACGTAGGTCCACACCCTTTGCCAGGTAAGCGGAATATGGAAAGCTGAGACAATGCATCTGATTCCTGTATGTCAGTACGGCACACATGCTACAACGCCTCACCACGTTTGCGGTCAACACGGGCATGTGGACGGCCCTATTCGCTTTGTTGTCCCTCATTTTTGTGGGTAACTTTTACTAGTGGCACATGCATCTATGATTGATCTTCGTCCCTCTTTCACATACTGATCGGTGACAGCTGTATGTCCTGCCGCTGGAAAATATTTACGCAGTGTTCGGTATCTCGCTATGCTCTGTCTATTGCAACACCGTACTTGCGAACTTGAATGCGAGGGCATATTTCAAGGAGGGATCGAGGGCGTACCACGTCAGCATAGGCACCATAGCGAGTGCAACGCCTGATGAGCAAAGTAGAGTGGCGAAACTGACGTTCGCACCACTGGAGGTGGGTGTCCGCACTCCACGCTATACGACGATCATTGCGGCAGGCTTACCTATGCACGGTATCCTATTTGGACAGGCTGGTCGAAGGAATACAGGGTTAGGAATATCTTCGGGTACAAACGGGGAATCTCGAATTTGGGAGGATGTGTAATAGAGTTTAATGCTTTTTGCCGCAGGAGAGGGGACGTGTTCAAGGGTATCCACTATGTTGTTTTCGTCCCTTCTTTGTGTGATTACAATTACTTCATACAATCAAGTTGTCCATCTATCATCATGATATGTATGTTTAATTTTTACTTCGTGTAAGATGAACTTGTGGGTTGGCAGGAGATGATCCTATTGAGATAATCAGCCACCTGCCAATTGCTAGTGCAGGCACTCGCAAAACTTCACACGGCCTGCATTCCCGAACGCTTCCCGTACCTGCTTGCCACCCGGCGACAGCACAGTCGCTTCACACTCCCTATCCTTGCCCACAACCTGTACCTTTCACCACCCCCGAGGTTCCTGTGCCACGACTATTGTGGTTCAACAGTGTACTCTTTCTCTCTCATGCACCTTCTTCCTTGCCCTAGTGGTTAGCGGACTCTCGAGTTGCCTGCTACTGGCACCTTCACTCATTCACGACGTCATCTCTTGATAGATTTTATGTGGACTTGCTGCAGAAAGCAGCGACCTCATGGTATGTCAAACAACACTCCCAGTGAATACAGAACGAGTACAGTCCGGAATGCATAAACTCTAGTTGGCATTATCGACCACAATCTCTGTGAGAGAATCCATCTCCTCCGCAAAACGTTTCCAAATTTCGGACCATGTCCGGAGAGGAGTTACGTCGGGCGCATAGCTGGAGCAGGAATGAAGCTCCAAACGACGAAGGCTCTTCTTATGACGAAGGATGAACTCCTCAATGCCATCTACAGAGACGGTCGGATCAAAGGCGATGTTCTCCAGTACGAGTGTTTCCAACGCAGGGTAATAAGAAGAGCGAAGCCGTGTGCCGGGACTGTAATAGAGACCCCGAGGACTTCGCAAGACGAGTGTTTTCAAGTTGACGCCAGAGATTGGAAGCAACGCGTTGAGGGGTCCGTTGAGGGTCTTGGAGCCTGACCAGGCACCTAGCTCCGAATTTGCGACGACGGACATGGAGAAGTACTGCAAGGGGGAGTTCTTCACGGATGCCACAAAGTCATAACAGGCTGACGTCATCAGAATAACATTGTTGAGCGTGAGCGAGCGGATGGAGGATGAGTG
This sequence comes from Tubosaeta aff. alveolata, assembly GCA_038094535.1. NCBI lineage: Eukaryota > Fungi > Basidiomycota > Agaricomycetes > Boletales > Boletaceae > Tubosaeta > Tubosaeta aff. alveolata. The sequence continues at coordinate 17,895 of JBBPUG010000021.1, forward strand.
TAATGCATGGTGGAGTGCGTCCAGAATGATGGTCTGACGGTTGGTAAACCAAAACGGGGGCTCCTGGATCTCCACACCACGTCCGGTGCGGAACGAAGGCCAAAAGTTGAGCACAGCACTCTCGAGGTTCTCAAAGTGCGACAGAGCACAAAAGACTTCTATGAGGGCATCTTCAAGATCTGCAAGGTCTTCTTCATGGTCGAACTCTGCACGGATTATTAACGACAAGGGAAAGGCGACCTTGGTGAGACACTACCTTCGGTGGGAAGGAGACAGAACTGTGCGTGGTCGCGATGATCATACACCACCTCACGTACGTGTGTGGCGAGAGAGGGGGACGCAAGGATGTTCTGAACGTTTTGCGCGCTTCGTAAGCTGTTGTAGATGTGTACCTTGCGGAATGCGTATGGTGTCACGAGGCGACGGCAGGCAGAGTTGAGGGATCGGAACGCGAGAAGATCAGAGGAGGGTGTGTTCTCGGCCACAGCACCGACAAGCTCGATAGGTAGGCTCTTCATGAAGGCTGCAGCGCTGAGGAGTAAGGCTCGGACGTGGGTCTTTAGCCATTTATAAGCATCAAGGTTTGGTTTTCCTGCCAGGAGTGCCTGACACGCTATTGTCGGCGAACCGAGCTGCAATCCATATCTGCAAACAAAGCGCTGTCGAAGGGCTGTGATTAATCAAGTTCTTGGGAAGAAGAATCCGATGCAAATTACTTATTTTAGCAGTGATGACACGCATGTCACAGTGTGACATGGTGTTACATCACGTCACACAGGCATCAGCTGAGTGACAAGTACTGACAGCACTACAGAATACAAGTAATGCTTGCTATGAACTTATGGTGTACAGGCCTGCACAGCAACTCGCAGATGAGTCGGATGTCAGATACCAACTTCACATTCCAGGGATTCGAGCACATTGAGATGATCGAGGCATCCTTGCGGGGTTCAATGTGAAGTTCCACGCATCGTAAGTAATACTGGTTACTTGAACCGGCCGACTGTTGAAGGTATAATTTATTGTGGTTCGCTCACCCTTTCGTTCACAGGCAAGTCGAAACCCATACATCTTGCCATCTGAACCTATCTGCGCATGGTTGTACTTCTCTACCGTCATGACGACTACGTCTTATGGTTTCACTTGCATGCAAACGTGAGTAGTCTTCATCTGGAACGAGCGAGCGAGCATACCTGTGTACAGATTCTTTTACTACATCCAGTATGGCATGTCCTCGTTCGTCTGTGTATGTGGACCCTTTCTAGCCATGAGAGCGACCGTTTCCGTTTGAGGGCTTCGCGAGTCGGGTTGTCCACGAGCAACACGTACAACATACCCTCCTTCTCAAGTAACAATTATATGGCAAGCTTCATCCCCCTCCAGTCTTGTAGCACCTCTCATCTCCGTTGTTAGGATGTTGAATACGATACACACGACATCAACTAGTGTTGGAAGTTGGGATCGCATGAATATTCGTTCCCTTGGTCGTTGACAGCATACAAATACATCGCGGCAGGCGTCCTCGTTATTGAACTGGGTTCCGTAAGCGGATTCCTGAACAAACCGTGGCGTCGATTCGATTACGCTTCAGGATTTGCGGTTTCCTTGGGGCGTCTCACCAGCTTGAAACAGTTGTAGATAGTCCCGATGGTAGTTACGAGTACAGAAGGTGTTGATAGGTTTCAGGCCCTTGTAGCGGTCCTTTGTCAAGGATTTCTGCTAGCAGTAAACTTGGCCCCGCGTTATACAGAATGCGGGGAGTGTCCTCGACCTGTGGGGTTGTGGCGCGCGTTGGCGCCGGTGTATGGAGACAGGAGGGGTACGCAGTGCTGAATGCAGGTGGTTGATGGGAAAAAAGATCAATAGCGAGACGAGGCTGCGCAGATCACGCCGGATCAGGATAAGGTTTATGGCCAGGCACACAGTCACGGCGCAACGTTTTACCGACGAGTAGACAACGCCATTGATCGTAGACTTTAAACCGTTCACCAGTCGCTGACACCTCGAAGCCAGTCGAGTGCCAAGATCCATTCGGGCATCCACATGCAAAGCACACAACGATACAGTCAATTCTCTCCCCTCCCAAGTTTATCCAACGCCCGCACACCCTGCTCGTACCACTCCTCCCGCGACACCCAAAAGTCGTTCCGGCTCTTCATGATATCCGCCAGAACAGCACCGCCCAAAAACACCATGTGTTTCCGACGCGGTGGGTCCTCGATCCGGATTTTGAATTTCTGCATCCCGTTGAGCGATCGGTCAGAGGTATGGAAAAGAGGAGCGTACGTTGAGTCGTGAAGGGTCGCCGTGGAGGACTTGTGTGAGATAGAGCTGCTTCATCTCCTTTTCGAGGCGGCTTGGCAGTCCGGGATACATGCTCGATCCGCCGGAGAGCACGATGTGTTTGTAGAGCTCAGGGCGGATGTCTAGAGCGGCAGCCTGGATCGTTTGGAAGAGCATTTCTATACGTCGCCCAGGTGAGAGGAGGTGAGTGAGAGGGGGCAAAGCAAACCTGCTACACCCGGTTGGTCGACGTCGACGAGATGTGGTTGGAACATGCACTCTGGGGCTTCAAACCGCTCTGGGCCAACTTTGATCGTCCGTCCGTCGGGGAGCTGAGAAATAGATCAGCATGTATCCAGAGATCTGGGCACAAATAGCCTCGCACTGTATAACTTTCGACAAGCACCGTGGTCTCTTCTGCTAGTTTTTGGTCAAGTTCCAGATCATAACTAAGACGGCACATATGTGCGAGCAACCGAGGGTGACAAACGCGGCTCTTACCTGACATAACATAGTTTTTCCTTGATCTCTCGGACAGTCTCAAAATCAGCGGTACGATTAAAAGCGTATCCGCGCATAAGCAAGAGTTTGATCAAGTACCGGGTGACGTCTCGACCAGCGATATCCAAGCGGCGAGTGAGATGTGGAATGGAATACCCCGAGTACACGGGTATGATATGCGTGACACCGTCCCCCGAGTCGACGACCACGCCCGTCGTCAGACCTATTCAAACGAGGGTCTATCTTGCCAACATACGATCACGCAATATACGTACCTTGTGCATAGAGCGTCAACACGGCCTGGATGGCAACGTACACACCCTCGAACCCATACTCCTCGAACATGACCTGGACCATGCGCTGCCTGTTTGCCTTTGGATTCATGGGTGGCTCTGTGAGCAGCACCTTGCGCCCGCGCGGATCGACCTTGAGCTTCTCGTAAAAGGTGTAGTCCCAGAGAAACTTCATGTCCTCCCAGTTCCGGACGATGCCGTGCTCCATCGGTTGTGTGACTTGGAGGTAGTTGCGGTTCTCTGCGGCTTCGTCGCCGATCATGATGTCCTTGATCACAGCGGAGCCGACGCGCTCCTCGGCACGCAATATCGGACGCCCGACGATGGAAGGGAAGACTGCGGTGGATCAGGATCTCGCTGGGCTCGTAGGCAGTCTAGATGGCACACCGTGTTCTGGAAAGTTTGAGCCTGCATAGCCGACCTTGACAAACTGTGGAGGGGTGGTTGAGTCTTGCGAACGCACGGCACCAAACGTCTTACGCCAGTTCCGTTGTCGACGACGAGGGGAGGATCTGGGTCCATCGTGTGAGTGGAGAACGCCGCAGTCGGGCTTTGGCAGATCAAGGGTGTGTTTATGTTCGTTTGGTAGTACGGTAATCCTAAGGCTACGATAGCAACTCAACGACCCCGTCGTGCTGCCCTGAACACGGACGTAGTCTCACAGGCCGGCGTTTATAGTAGCGATAAGTAACAAGAGAACCGATCACAACAAGAAGCGTGCCAAGTACCCCGCCTAGCGCTGCACCAATAATGGTACCCCTGTCGTTACTGCCCTGGTTGGAGACCGACGAGACCGAGGGAGAAGGGAAAAAGGTAGGTGGGGAGCTAGAAAAGGCCAGCGATGCGGAGGGTAAGATGGAGGATGTGGCGCTACGCAAGGAGAATTGACCTCCGGGTTACAAGGAAATTCGGGGGATTCGCACCTGGCGTTGGACACGTTGAGCGTGATGGATTTGACGTCGAATCGGGTAGGGAAGTCGTATTGGAGGACAGTGACGCCGAGGGTGGTCGTCTGTGATTCGGGAATGTCCACGGCGACAATGAGGCTGATAGAGGTGTTCACTGTGGTGGTGATAGAGAGGTCCGTGGGCTCTGCGGTGAGGGTGAAGTTGACGGTCGCATTTGAGTGGGAGGTGGTAGTAAGATATAGGGAAGAAGCTAAAAATAGTCAAGAGCACTGGACGGACAGCCCCAATGGAAGGATCACCTCTGAAATTAATAAACATTTGTGGTATGACGTCGCCTGCCTGGGGTATAGGTCCATCCGTGTATACGATCGTAGAACCGGCTACAATGTCGGTGGATACTTGCCTGAGGACGAGGGTTGGGGGGCTGCGAGGAATAGGCGAGGGGTACTCACCAAGGACTCGTGCAGCCTCCTACGGTGGAGGAGGGGCTGCAGAGTGGAGGGGTATATATGATATCTGGGTCTGTGGAGGAGAGGACGACGGTCTGTTGCGCCAAGGCAGGCAGGAGGAGGGCAAGGGCGATGCAAGTGCGTGCGAGTGAGTCTGGCATAGAGCGAGGAGGGGAAAGCGAGGCTTACATTAATCGTACCTGCACATCTTCGCAAGGGAACATCATGTTGTCGAGTAGTGATGGCTGACTCAGCAGGTGCCTTGTCCTTTTTCCCTCCATCCTCTTCTTCACTTTGGGGGGATTGTCCATTCGTTTGTCCTCTCATTCCTTATGAAAAAAATGCTCGATCGTCGCAACCACCACATCTTCGCCCGTGCTGGTCTTCCCCTCGCTGTCCCTGCAGCCAACAACTCGCCTTCGGTCGACGGTGCGCTTTCTCTTCTCCCTCTCTCTCTCTCTCACCCCCCACAGCCAAGACACCCGACCCGACCCCGTCGACACCAGCAACACCGAGCGCACCCTCCCCCAGCGCCCCCTCTGCTGTCTCTGCCACCTCCGCTTCTTCTTCTCTCGTCTCCTCGGCCTCTTCCGCTGCGACATCCTCCGCGACATCCTCGGCACCCTCCCTCTCCTCGGCCCATGCGTCCACCCCGTCCACTCCCCTGGGTGCATCCGTAAGCCGTCTTTCTACTGCCTCGTGTCGTGTCTAAAGCGATACAGCCGACCTCTCCCCTCAACAACCTCCCCGTCGCAACCAAACCTGTCACTGGTGTTTCATACACCCCTACACCTACCATGAGCCAATCCGCCTCTGCAACACCTTCCAGTAGCTCTTCCGGTGGAACCAGCACAAGTACTATTGTCGCTGGTGTCGCAGGCACTCTCGCAGGTCTTGCCGTCCTTGGCTTTCTTCTGATGTGGTGTATGGTGCGTGGGTCATTTCGCTACCCCTTCGTCTCACTAAAACCATGCATCAGCGCCGTCAGCGTGACCGTGATACCGACGACTTTGACTCCCAGGCATTCAAGCGTCAATCTGCCATTCTCGTCGATGACCCCGCAGACCCTTACAATCCTCGTCCACCGACCATGATTGAGCGTCATAATGCATCCCCTGCCCTTGCCGCGCAGTCGGGCCTCGGCAATCAGAATTTCTACGGTAATTACGGCGGATATGGTCAACAGCCTTCTTATCAACCTGAGATGGGTCCATCTGTCGGATACGGAACTTATGAGGGTCCTCAACAGCAGATCACCAGGCAACCCTCAAACGTGGGATACGCTGAATACCAATCTCAGCAGCAGCTTGCTAGACAACCCTCCAACGCGCAGTATCTCACACGCCAACCAAGTGCCGCTGCCGGATATGCCCCTGCGGCCCCTCCTCCTAACACCTTTGGGACTGATGCACACTACATCGATCTCAACCGTTCTAGTGTTTCTCCCTATCAGGCTGCCCAGTATGCTGATATCTCGCGCCAACTCGGCGCTGTCGACCCTAACCAACATGTCCGCCACGGCACCAACGACTTACCAGATGGTCCTTTACCGAGCCCATTCGACGATCACGTTGTAGCGGATGCTGCACCACCTCATCGGCGACCATCTGTCCATTTCGAAGAGGGCAACCCCTACGGTGGAATCTAAGCGTATCCTAGGCCCCAATTTTTGGTGTGTGTTGCTGGTCCCCTGACGCTGCTCCGAGCGCTGTACAATTTCCTTCCGTTTTGGATATCATTGTATCATTTCGACTGTCATCTTCTCTCCGTCGATTACCCCTCATTCTCCGTGTGCATGCTGGTTTCTGCTGTTGTTCCATCGTGACGCCAGACCGGTCTGCTTCGTCGCATTCTCCAGTGTTCCGTTTTATGACTCCTTGCTCGGGGTTGTCCTCCATTGTCCGATTATGACCCCGTCTCTCACTGCGACTGTGATAGCGTGGCCCTCCAGTGAAAGCTGACATCCGACGTGCGCTTTTACTCCACCGGCTAACGAGCCTCATCTCGTCGATACCTATGCCATTTTGAATTATTACCCTCTTCTTCTGTCTTGGGTGTCTACATATATTCTTATCGTTGCTTGTCTTTCCTTGGCTTCCTTGTCCTAGTTTTATTCTCGGGGTTCGAGAATCGCAGATGCCTGATGTGGGATGGTTTGACCTCGATCGTATGGGTATGTGGGCCGTAGATTACATAAATCCGATAAATTATATGCGTGCCACAAGGTGACCTTGACCCCAACCAAGCTGCAGCGATACTCAATGCTGCATGCTTTCGCTCGAAAGCGTGGAGCGTTCAGTACTAGCGTTTCTTCATACACAATCGAGCAAGGCACACATCCGCTTGGATTTTCAGACTAGCCAGCACTCTTTCCAAACGCACTACGATCGATACTCGGATCTTTGCGCAGCGTCGCCGCGTGCCTTGATCCTTATCGATCCCCCACATTCGACTCTCCCCCGACTCTCCCGTACAGTGTGTCGACTGTCGTCGTTCCCTCTTCCGAGCCAAATTCTCGCCTTGCTCTGAGCGTCAGCATCATCGTAACTTGTGAGTGTACCTCACGTCTTCCGTTTCTTCGTCAACTGATGGGTTTTCGTTGTGTTTCTCACTGTGCTTTCGCTCAGTCCTCATACGCCGATCAAATCACGCCCGTCATTCTTCTTTGCATCCCGCCAGCTACCTCTTGCGCGCTCTCTTTCATTCGGACAAGAGTTTCCTCGATTTACTTCTCCTGCCGCATCACGTTCAATCCTCTGCCTCTATTTCTGTTGCGTTTCGTCGCCCCGCTTCACCTCGCGACTCTTCCCAGGTTCAAACATCTCCTGTGCATTTTTTTGGTTTAATCGTCTCCGCTCAGTGTTCTTGGCTGTCCCTCGTGAGTTCTACGAATCGTCCTATAATGTAGACATCTGATCACTCGTTGCTTGTCCAGTGCCCTCATCTGTCGTCTCCGTATTTTCGTTGCTTCGTCTCTGTCATCCTGTCCGCTTCCGAGTTCGCCAGTACTATCCTAGTTCCCATACCTGACCTCCTAGACCTTCGTACCCCCCGCCGTCTTCCCTCCTCCCGCCTCTCCCGATACTTATCAACTTTGCTTGACCGCCTGGATCCCGCCGCCGTCTCATAAAGATCTTGCTTCTATCCTTCTATTGTACTGCGAGTCGTATTGCCTGTCTCTTCTCGCCGCTACCAAAACCCATCTGCAGCTTCACCGATCCCATCCATCATTACAAATCCCTCTTCGCATTTCTCCCCCGATTTTCTGATCTGCATTCTTTCCGCTCCGATAACAGTATACACCACATGGGCCGAAATAATAGCACCGAAAAGGTTACTTTCCAAGTGACGGGTATGTATCAGCTGAACGTGCATCGTTTGCCGACGTCCTCATTGTTTCACACAGTTTGTCGATTAAATCTCTCGTCACCACGTCCAAAACAGGATTACCGTGTCACTGTCACTATTGGTGATGAGTCTAAAATAATGTGTTCTGGAAACCTGTCAGATGATGGGTTGACCATCAGATGGGACCACCCTTTCCTTTTGTGAGTGTCACCTTGTCCTGGGTGATGTATCATTGTTGATTATTCTTATTCAATGAAGCACTGCACTTCCTTTTGCTGTTGTCAGGGTTGCTATATGTGCTCTTCCAGAACTCTGCCTTGGGTGGGAGAGACAGCCTCTGGGTGATCAAATGGTCACAAATGTTGCCAAATTGTTAGAGTCTGGTGATGAGTGGCAATGTAGGTTACACATCTACCATTTTGATGCAATTTTTGATATATGCTAGGCAATGTACCTGGACTAACTGATGGCCCTGGAACTCTGTCCATAATTTGTGATCTTTCTGATAAACTGGTAAGTGCTATAAAGAACTTGGCTTCATTTAATTAAATTAAATTTTAGTGCATGCCTGATGAGCATGATTGTTTGTCATCTCTCATAAATGACTTCAATCAGCTAAATGTGTTTGTAGTACAGTTTCAGAATATGCATTGTGTATGCACACAGGTTCAAATGGCTTGGTCATTTTTGGACCTTTACCCTTTAGGACATGAAAACCACCTTATTGCTCTACATAATCTTGCAGCTTCTTTCCAGTGTCAATATGATCAAGGAGGCAACATCTCAGACCTCAATAGGGCTATTGGGATATATCAAATTGAACTTGACCTTTGTCCAATGGGTCATCCTGATCATGCTGCTGTTCTTGGAAGCCTTGCAACATCTCTGACCAAACTCTTTGAAATCCAAGAAAATGAAGCAGACTTGAAGAGGGTGATAGAAATGCAAGAGAGAAGACTTGATTTGTGTCCTGAAGGTCATCCAGACCATGCAAAAGCTCTTGGAAGACTATCAGACTCATTGTACCATCACTACAGGATCCAAAGGCACATAGCAGATTTGGACAGAGCAATAAGCTTGGCAGAGAAAAGATGTGATATTTGTCCACCAGATGGCATTTACTATGGTGAAACTATCGGAAACCTTGCAGTATTGTTGGGTAGCTGTTATGATGTACAAGGTGACCTAGTTGATCTCAGGAAAGCCATTGATCTCTTGAAGAAGAAATTGGAATATCATGGACCCAACCATCCAAGGCATGGTAACACACTTTATAACCTTGCATTGTCCTTGCATGATCACTTTAAAGCAACAAATGATATCTCCAACCAAATTAGAGCAATCCACTTGTTCAAGAAATCATTAGCTACCTTTCCACCTCAACACTGTGATTTTGCATCAAGTGCTAGAAAATTAGCTAATGCCACTCTACTTCTATCCAAAGAACACAAATCATCTCCTTTGCAAGATGATGCTTTTGAAGCCTACAAACAATTGAAGAAGTGCAGTCCTGCAGTTTCCCTGGATTTATTGCAGGGAGCACAAGCTTGGATCAAAGATGCTGAAAGGTACAACCACTCCTCAATCTTGGAGGCCTACCAACTATTACTTGATACTCTGGACCACTTCACTTCTCTGAATGCATCACTAGACTCTCGTCATCTCACAATGCAAGCAAGAGTGGCCAATCACCCTAATGATGCATTTGCTTGTGCCATCAGGCTTGGTGACTCTAAGATGGCCATTGAGCTCCTGGAACAAGGCCGAGGAATCCTGTGGAATCAGTTGGCTCGGTTTGACATTTCCTTAGCGGAGCTAGAAAGCCAGAGTGCACGAGGATGGGAGCTCCGAAATAAATTCACACGATTGAGTGCAGACCTCAAGGAGCACACTCAAGGGAACGGAGGCGAGGATCCTTACTGGCAGGTTCAAGAACAATGGCAGTCTGTTGTGGATGAGATTCGCACTCTGGACGGGTTCTCGCGCTTCCTACTACCACCTCTCTTCGAAGACCTCCAGCGGGCTGCCGAACTAGGACCAGTCATCATCGTGAATGCGGGTCAAGGGATCAGCAACGCTCTTATTGTCCTCCGCTATGGGTCACCTGTTCATGTCCCCCTTCCTTGCTCGCTCACCGATGTCGATCAGCTATGTTCGCAATTATGCGAGCTCACTCTGGATGCGCACGCGTACGGAGAAAACAGGGTGTTCTACGTGAAGGAGATCCTTCGGGAACTGTGGTCGACTGTGGTTGAGCCGATTGCCACTGTGCTTCGGGATGACATCCAGTTGCCTCTCGGCTCACGGATTTGGTGGTGCCCGATGTCGAAATTCACGAGCCTTCCCTTCCATGCTGCAGGTCCGCACCGACAAGCCAAGAAGAACATGTTTGATCTCTACATCTCGTCCTATGCGCCATCCCTCTCCGCTCTCATTCGTGCCCAAGATCGTATTCGTTCGCAGGCGGAGGCCCGTAATGCGTCTGACGCAGTGAACCCTATCTCATTTGCAGCCATCGGGCAAGGGCGGCCAAGCAGGCTCACAAAACTGAGCGAGCTCCCGGAAGTCGACCGTGAACTCTGCAAGATCCAAAACGAAACGGGGATGCCCGACACGGTGGCATTCAACACAGTCACGGGCGACGCTGCCACGATCAAAGGTGCCGTGGAGGCATTCCGAGACCACCGCTGGGTCCACCTCGCCTGCCACGGCGCCCAGCACGCGGACAAACCGTTCGAGTCCTGGTTCGCGATGGGGGATGGCAAGCTGGCCCTCATGCGGATCTTGCAGGAACGCTACACCAACTCCGAGTTCGCGTTCCTGTCTGCGTGTCATACTGCGGTGGGAGATGCGTCGACGCCGGACGAGGTGCTCCATCTTGCGGCGGGGATGCAGTTTGCGGGGTTCAATGGGGTGATTGGGACACTGGAGGGTGGACGATGCGGTGGCACACCAAGTGGTGACTGAGTTCTACAAGGAGATGTTCAAACGACCTGTGATCGGTTTCGAGCATGCCGCTGCGGCGCTGAACGCTGCGGTACTGAAGACGGCTGGGCAGGTGTCGCTAGAGAAGCGGATCGTGTTTGTACATATCGGAATCTGAGTGGGTCCTCTTTCTCATGGTTCGTGTTTGGTGATGCATCACTTCCAGATGTGTGGTCGATTTTGTACGATACCGTGGATTGGATGTCTTGACAAACGGCTGTGTGTATGCCATATTTTAGCCTTCTCGACCTAGCTTTCCATTTGTACAACCCATTTACCGTTCTTTCGTCTCTTGGCCTGCAAATTTCAATGGTGTTTTAACTTGTATCATATCCCCAGAATGCCCACCTAAACAAACAGTGTCGCCATATTTCAAGGAAAGTCTTCACCGCGACCAGCATGTTAACGACTGACACGGCATCTGAGTTCCACCTTCAATTGTCTTGTGAAAGTTTCATCTACAGATGCCGAAAGTAACACGTCATTGCCTGAGTGGATGCCTTGAATCGTGGAGTCTTGATCTCTTCATCCCAGCAGGGAACACTATCTCATCTGGCGGAAAGATGTAATATGGCAATTCCGCAGCTGAACTACTGACCCATCATCTGCGACGCATTGGAGATAAAAGCGACGAGGTGTAACACACGAGTAAGCAGTTACGCAGATCGAGACGGAGACGGAGACGGAGGATCGCATACGCTCCCTCGACGTCAAGTGTCGTCGCAGTCCCGTCAATCTTCCGTTGAGACTTCGATAATGAGGGGTTTCATATTGTGGTACATGGCACCTTTGGGGAGTCTCGTCCGTTAGCGCTACCATCCACGGCGATCCTGGGTAAACTTTTGGAAGGCCCATGTGCTACTCCGTGTAGATGGAATCTGCAGGAAACGACCCCAGTTGTGTGTGACGAAGCGTCACTCACCACAACAGAAAGCTCATTATAGCGAGAATAAACGCTGGGTCATCGCTACGGCCATCACCAAAGAGTGGATTCTCGCACGCCATAACCATATACGCTCCATGGAACTAATGGGAACGGCCGTGAGTGCCTATGGTCCTTGCAAGGACCTGCTCTTACCGGACACATATTGTAATGCGCCTCAGATCTACGTAGTCCTCGCCTGCCCAGATGCTGGGGACGATATAAGAGAGGATTAGAAAAAAAATCACAAAACACACCACACGGCATGCATCTGATCTCGAGCTTCCCAAAGCCTACAGTCACATTTGTCTTGAGGTAAAAAAGCTGGATCTGTCCGTTCTCAGATGTCGAGAGGACGCCACCTCCGGCTGTTATTGCGTGAGCGAATAATGATAGTCTCGATGCCTACAAACCTTCAGGAAGGCCCAGTGGAGCCTTTGGGTGGAGTATGTAAAATACCTTGTGAAAGTCGATCGCTAAGCAGGGGACGGGATCGAAACCAATGATGGTGCTGCGCACGGGTACTACTGACTTTACCACACACCTTCACTCGCCGCAAGTCGACATTCATTGGCTTCGAACCCTCGAGTCCACTCAGATTTAGGACTACGCAGTGGCATCGTAGTTCAGGTATGAATCAGCATCAGTCTCTCTTCGAGCTCGACGGACAGACTCTGAGGAATGGTGGCTTCAAGGCACGGTTAAACGCAAGGCAACTGGTCCGCAAGATGATCAGAAATATGTTTGTACGGGGGGTTGAAGTTGAAGCTAAAATGTTTCAAGGTTATAAACCGAGCACAGCACGCGGTTACTATCAGCTGTTTCCATCTGTTTGATCCACATCTTCTCCACCTTCAACAATGTCCAGGTTTGTGCGCGCTTCCAAGTATCGGTATGTCACCGTCTCCTAGATAAACTTTTCCTGATACGTGTCACGTTCTTAGCCACGTCTTTGGACAATCAGCCAAAAAAGAACACAGCTACGACAACGTCAAAATCTCTTCGAGTGCTTGGGACACCAATGTCATCGCCGCATCCGCAGTACGTGCTACTTAACTAAGTGTGTGCAACCAGCTCGATCCCCGAACAGCGCTATATCAGTATCAACTGGTCCGCCTCCGGTGGTGGTGCTTTTGCGGTCTTGCCTCTCCCTTCGCCGTTCGGTGTGACGCACGACGTACCTTCAAAGCTCCCCGATATCATCCCCCTCGCCCGCACTCACACCGCGACCGTTCTCGATACCGCCTGGTCGCCTGCCAACGACGCTCTCGTCGCATCCGCCTCTGAAGATGGCACTTGTCTACTTTGGAAAGTTCACGATGGCCTCTTTGACGGCTGGGCCTTGGATACTTGGGAACCGCACGACCTGGAGCCCGTCGCGAGGGTCGACGTCAGCCCCAAAAAGGTCGGTCAGGTTCTGTGGCACCCCACCGCCACCAACGTGCTCGCAACAGCGTCCGGCGAACACCTCGTGAGACTCTGGGATCTTGCCGATCCATCGCGACCGCGCAATACCCTGAACGGCCATGGTGACACCATCCAGTCTCTCGCCTTCAATGTCACTGGGACCGTGCTCGCGACGACGTGCAGAGATAAGAAACTGCGTCTTTTTGATGCGCGTGCGGGTGGCGATCCTGTGCGGGTGGCGGAAGGACATGGTGGAATCAAGGGTACGAGGGTAGTCTGGATGGGGGAGTGTGATCGCCTCGCGACGACGGGGTTCAGCAAAATGAGCGATCGGCAAGTGATCGTTTGGGAAACTGGTGGGCTCGGAAATGTCAAGACTCTTACCATCGATCAGAGCGCTGGAGTGATCATGCCGTTCTGGAGCGACAATGGCATTCTTTTTCTTGGTATGTCTGCGATCCCAGACGTTCGTGTCGTATCTGCTGATCAATTTCGTGACAGCCGGCAAGGGGTACCTCTTTTTGTTGTGGCTATCAGGTTTATTGCTGAATTATGTTTGGACAGCGATGGAAACATCCGGTATTATGAATACGAGTCCGACTCGTTGTTCTCCCTCGCGGAGCACTCAACTTCGAACCCCCAGCGTGGGATGTGCTTCCTTCCTAGACGTGCACTGGAAGTCTCGGAATGTGAAATTGCCCGAGCGTTCAAGGTGACCAGTAACGGAGTGGAGCCAATTTCGTTTATTGTTCCTCGCCGGGTGAGTAGTTGGTTAGGGCTATGACATGCTGGTTCGCTGACACGTTGGCAGGCCGACTCGTTCCAATCTGATATCTACCCACCCGCGCCATCTTCGGAGCTGTCCTTGAGTGCTGCAGAGTTCTTTTCCGGCAAGACGGCTCCTCTGAATCTTGTAAGCCTTGAGAATGGGGCCGTTTTTACTGGAAATGAGGCGCCACGTGCGCCTACTGCAACTTCCGTTCCGCCTCCAGCACCGGCGCCAGTACCTACCCCGGCCCTGGCTCCGTTGCCGGAACCAACGTTTACCCCTGCCGCACCAAAAGCCGTTGTAACGCCCGTGCGCGCTGATTCGTTTGCTTCCAACACGTCCACTGTAGTCCAGTCCCCAAACAACGTGCGTGCTTGTGATTGAAACGTTGATGATACTGACTGTCACATCAGGATAACGAGGGACTTGAAGAGGAAGTCGGTCGCTTAAACGGGGAGTTGCGTGAAGCGAGACAAAAGATTCGAAACCTCGAACTCCAGGTGGAAGGCTTGAAAGCGAATGCCAGGAAAGCTGCACAGACGCTGATGGAAGGATAGATCTAGTATACCCACTTGAAGTGTAGATGTAATTGGACTTGTACTGCTACACGAGGCTCACACTGACACTGGCAGATCTGCGCTTGATGGACTGAATTGGACGACGCACGTGCGTGGGCAAGATAAGCCTTAATGCGAGCACTTCTCCTAGCCAGCTCTTGCCCACTGACCACCACGTACTCGACTGACTAGTCTGTGTCCCAGTGACACTGACTCACCAAGGAGTCTGCTTCAAGGATCCGAAGCAGACCCGTCTTGACGCTGCATGACCCTCCTTCATGTCTACTTTCAACTTCGCAACCAGCAGGCGTTCCAGCGCCTCCTCGAGCGGGACCGCTCCACCGCTACCGCACCGCAGACCGGCCGGTCCACCAGCGCCGGCAAGTCCTGGACGCGCAAGAACATCGCCTCGGCGCTCGAAGTGAACGCATTCGACGGGCTCGGTCGCACAGTGCTGCATCTCGCATGTACGTCTACGGAGCCCGCCAGTCGCGAGTACGCCCGGTTACTCCTCGCGCACCCATCTATCAACGTCAACCTCCCCGACAAGGAGAACCACTGGACTGCGCTCCACCGAGCATTGTATGTCGGCAATGTCGAGGCCGCGTGAGCGTCGTTTACTTGACGTGCGTCATTTACTTATTCAGGGCGTGGGTAGGATCATGTTGCTCAAGCGCACGGACACGGACACATCCGTCAAAGATTTTGAAGGGTATACGGCATTCGACCTGTACAATTCAACCGTACAGAGTGCAAATCCGACCTCGCTCGATGTCGGTCATGCAGACTTGTCGACCTGGGGCGCCAACCGGTGCGTTCTCTTTGTGCCAGTTGCGGTCGATTTAAGAATTGAATCGTGTGTAGAAATGCCGCTTTGGGTCTCGGGGATAGCAACGATCGCGTGCACCCCGACCATGTCGTCATTCACAGAAAGGATGCACCGCTTTCTCCTATGCGTACGCTGGAGGATCGATTCCGGCCAGTCAAAACTCGAAACTTCGCCATGTCCAAATTGCACACTGGTAAGGGGGTTCTATGCACCAAATGTGTTACATTTAATGCTGCCCAGTGGTCCTTACGGACGAGCAACGTGATAATGTACGTTTATGCGGGTTCGGTAGCGGCGGACGGTATGGTTTCATGTCGCATTTACATTTCCTAATGTTCATTGTGTTTACTCCCCAGCCTTGGTCCCTTTTCTCATACACTCTATACTCTGACGCCGCTTACCCTCTCCGCAAACACCATTATATCGGTCGCCCTAGGTCAGGATCATACACTTGCACTGACGAGTGCAGGTGAAGTCATCAGTTGGGGGCTGAATAGATTCGCCCAGCTCGGATACATCGTGGAGTCGGGCCAAGGTGGTTCTGCAGATGAATCCATCCAAACGACGCCACGCAAGATCAGCCACTTGAAGAAAGAGCTTATCAAAGGCATTTCTGCTTGCAAGACTGCAAGTGCTTGTTGGTCAGATCGCGACCTATGGACTTGGGGCACCAATGGCGGTCAACTAGGTGGGTTTAAGTCGTAGATGACGTCAAGCGGGTTTAATACGGCCCTCTAGGATATAGTAAACAAGCGAGTCCTGCTCAAGTTCTCCCTCGCAAGGTATCGATCATCACGCAGCGGATCCGTGGCATTGCGATGTCGGTCAGTCGTATGTCCAGGTAACAACGGATGATACACTAACTACCACATTCCAGGAAACGGCAATGGTATGCCTTTTCACCACTGGAGAAGTCGTCTGCGTGTGGAACGGAGGCGTTTCCAAGATCAAGTGCGTTAAAAATGGCTCGACATAGCTTAGCGGTGTATGCTAACTCTAATCCTCAGTTTTCCTGCCCATGCATTTCCGTCTGACATCTCGACGATATACCGCCCACCTCAATCCGTCCGCGCCCCCCCAGTTACAAAGGTTGTTTGCTGCGACGACCTGTTCGCCGCTCTTTCTTCCAACGGCGAGGTATTCACGTTCTCCATACCCACCGTCACCGATGCGGAGCGGAGCACCACTGGGTCACAGGCCAGTGGGAACAGAGGTCAGGTGAAGCCCCAGCGTGTGTGGGCATTGAGAAGACAGTTCAGCAATGTGCAAGTGCGTCGTCCAACAAGCAGCCTGCTGTCTACTGTACTCAACGTCCATGTATCGATCGAAACGGCGTGCACGCTATCAGGACGTCGACGTTGGTGGCGATGGTGCTCTGGTCGTGTGCACACAGTCGGGACATGTGTTTGTGCGTACCCGAAACCTCAAGGGAGGCACGGCGAGCGGTGGGACAAAGGCATTCAAGTTTCAGCGTGTTGCACATGTGCAACGGGCTGTTGCCGTGTGTGCCAACAGCACAGGTGCCTTTGGTGCTCTTCAAATCAACTTCAAGCCGGAGCCGATTAACGTGACCGGGAGACACTTCTCGGCCGACATGGCCGCTATTGCTCCCTATACCATGGGCAAAGCGACAAGCTTGGTGCACCAGGAGATGAACATACCGTTTATCGGTGCTGACGATGATGCAGAGGACTCTTCGATTCTGGACGACATCGCCGAAGTGGCTAAACTGATGACTATACTGTCTAGTGGGAAAAATCCCATCAATAGTAGCAAGTACGGCGCAGACCTTATCGTGCGTATTGGCACCGAATTTGAAACACCTGCACACCGCGTCGTCTTCGCCGCGAGGTGTACACCTCTTCGTGCCATATTCGGCGATCATGGTCTTCTCCGCGACCAGTCTTCCAAGATAACCGTGTCATTTACCGTGGAGTTGACTCAAACTCTTCCGGTACTCCACTTTGCCGGAGTCACCCCGCTCTCGATGCTTATCCTACTCCACTACCTATATGCCGACGAAGTCCTTGCAATATGGGATCGTCGTATTGGTTCTCCCTTTGAGGCGCAGTTTTCGACACCCGGTTTATCAGTAACACGAGTTAAGGCCGACCTCGTTGCCCTAGCACAACTGCTCTCCCTCCCGCACCTTACGTCGGCCCTGCAATCCGTCGCGAAACGTGTCGCGAAACCATCCGCGGGTAGTGACTGTCGGTGGCTATTCAATCAAGCACAGAACCCGGGTTTGTCGCGGCGCAACGTTCGCCAAGACCCTCTGGCGCCTGACGTCGCGCTTCGTCTGGCCGACGAGACCGTATATACGCACTCTGTCATTCTCCGTGCTCGCTCTCCGTTCTTTGCCGCGTTTTTTGATGATCCAGACTGGACTGTGGACAGAAGGTGCGATGCGGGCGTGGTGGATATCGAGATGAGCCACCACAAGTGGCAAGTGATGCAATTCGTGCTCTCGTTTGTATGTTTTGGTGAAGAGATGATGTTTGAGACGCTCGGTGAGTCGTCCCGTGGGATTCACCGCGTCACTCTTTCTGAACTCGTTGCAGATTTCATAGATAGCGTCGACGAGTTGCTCGAATTTTTGTTCCTTGTAATATCTGCCGCGGTAAAGCTATTTATTTCCCTCCCATTCCAGAATGACTGACAGTGCATTGACTAGAATGAATTGCTCCTGACTCGGCTGGTCCTCTTGTGTTCTAGCATTGTTTTGAAGTATCTTAATGTTTATAACGCGTGTTACCTCCTCGCGGACGCCGTCCACTTCAACGCGATAGAGTTGGCGGATCGTATCCAAAGTTATATGACCGCCAACCTCGAGATGTTCCTCGAGTCGCGGATCCTCGACGACCTCGATCTCCACCTGGTTCGAAAGCTCTCGGAGCATGTAGGCGTTGAACAGGCGACCCAATCGCCTGTATCGCGGTCCAGCCAGCTAGGTCTGGAAGCGCTAGAGAAGCACAAGGCGTGGCTGGCGCTGCAAGATATACCCGTTCCTATCATACCCAGTCAGAAACCGTGGTCTGGCAAGGATACGCCCAGGATGTCGCCACCTGGTTTGGCAAAGAGGGGAGTGGCGGGCAAACAGCTCAAGCTGTCGCCCATGACGAGTCCGGTACTCCGCCCGTCGGTGGCACCTACGCCGCAGGGAGATGAGATTTTTGCAATGGACGATGCAGATGGGGTGCCATCCTTGAGATTGAGTGCGGAGAAGGCTAACGAACACGAGGAGACACAGGCGTTGGCCCCGGCGCTTGGACTGGTCAAACCAGGGTGGAAGAAGAGTCCCGCGACACCTCGGTGAGTGTGTCCCGGCGTAGCTTTCTACTCTTTATTGACGTTCGTAAAGGACGGACCTCAAGGCGATCATGGCAGAGGCAGAGGGTGGGAAGAAACAAGTGCATGCGAAGACACTGGATAGCCGTGGCTCCAGTCCCGGTCCGAGGCCAGACGCGAGCAATACTGCCGGCTCAAACACGAAGTCAAGCCCGAGTACGAGTACATCCGTCCCTACAAGCACTACGAACCTGCTGGACCAGCCAAGACATGCTCCCGACCAACCATCAACGCCGCGCCGCGTGCCGTCGGACTCTGCAATTCCCCAGAGGCTGGAGCCTTCTGCGACACCAAAGATATCTACACGAGCGACGCAAGTCACCCAGGCGAGTCCGGGGCCCTCACGACCGGCGATGGGTCCCGTCATTGTACCCGTCCGCCAGATGCCAGGGGCATCCGGGTCCACAAGCACTGGCGGTAGCTCACGGAAGCCATCGTGCGTGTCCTCCCTTTCCCTATATTACTTGTGTTATTCACGTTTCACGTTCTCAGACTGGGTGGTGCATGGACATTGCCGCCAGTGCAACCGATCGCAGCGGCGACGGTACCCGGTTCCACAACGACGCCGTCCTTTGCCGAGATTCAGCGGATGCAGGAGATGCAAGGCACGGCGCGCGCCCCAAAGGACAGGCGATCGTTGCGTGACATCCAGGAAGAAGAGCGTGCGCGCCAGCAAGAGGCTGATTTCCTGAAGTGGTGGGAAGCGGAGGAAGAGCGCGTGCGGTCGGAGATGATGCCGCAGGAGGAGCGGCAGGACAGGGGACGGCCTGGCAGGGGTAACAAGGCGCGGCCTCGCAAGACCAGGGTGGAGCAAGCCGAGAGACATCCGTCGAGCGCGGTCACGCCCCAGCGCGAGTCACATGGTCACCGGAAACCACGCGCATCAAGCTAGAATATGACATGGATATGCGTATGTATTGCATTGTGAGTATGCGGGCTTTATCCGGGATTCGGTACGATGGACATGGCCGCATCAGATGGCTGCTATTTTGATGAAATTATAGAAGATTCGATATGGATTTAGAGGCTGGACTTTTTCGTGTGGATAAAGCGCTGTAGTATAGACTTGGAGCCTAGACTCAGGTTCATGGACTGTTTATATCTGATGCAGTTCGTTGGCTCGATTGCAGTAGTAGTCGGCAGAGCTGAGACGAAACTCGGAGTCGTTGGCTCCTTCAGCAGTGAGTCGGTTGCGTGCCTCGAGCCCACACGCCGGGACTTTTAAATCGATTGTCACTGCTGCGGCATCAATCTTCACTTCCGTCGTGACGTGGCATCACGGGCATTCAACACCGGACCAGCATTTTGTTCCTGTATCATCGATTTTCAGTTGGTGCATTGTTGCCCCATTCATGCAATTGATCATGTCGCTCTTTCTGCGATGCCTCCTTACGTCCATGATGACTAGTTTCGGATCCTAACCCGATGTCTCCACATGATTCAACGTGCTGGAAGTCCATGATATCTTGGACGCCTTCCACTACCGTAGGGCGTGAGTGGCATGTGCTCACGAAAGTTACACACCAGTGAAGTGGGTCATCTATTACACAAGGCTGTGCACAACTTTGTCTTATGGGCGAATATTTATAGGATGCCCTTGATTAGAATGCTTCTGATGCACTTATAGCCGACGGTAAGTGACTCATCACTTCAAATCCAGACTCTTTTTTACGTCACGAAGGGCCGATTGTTCTAGACAGACAAGAAAGCCCTAGGGTCCAGCGTGACGGTCGCGATTCAGTTGGACGTAGTCGAGCACAATGATGGGCGACATTTGGACCAGACGGTAGTATGGGATAACGGCGTTTCAACTTTTGTAGCCGCTCGTGATACCTGTCCCAATGTTGGGCCTAGGCCGTTATCCCGTTAGGGAGGTACCGTTCGGCAGGGCTTCGGTTACGCACAAACAACAATGAAAACGGGGCTAGAGCCCTCGGGATGAACGACACGGGTCCCACGTTCATACGTTGCCCGGAGGGTTTTAAGCATGCGCGACACGGTTACATTACTTCCCCATTACCATGCACCTGACACTCTTTTATTCTCTAGGATTGCTTGTGCTCCGCCCCGTCCTGGGTGCGGGGCAAGCGTCATCCAATAGACCCAACTTGCTTGGCCCTGTGACGGATTTGAATATCGTCAACCAAGTCATTGCACCGGACGGCTTCTCGAGATCGTGAGTCGTGTCCGTCGTACTCACACATCAGATTGACTGTCGTTCAGAACTGTACTAGCTGGCGTAACATTCCCCGGACCGTTGATAGCTGCCGAGAAAGTGGGTTTTCGTTACTTTTTCGACACGACTGAGTTTCTAACGACGCGTGTTTCTGATCAAGGGTGATAATTTCAAGATCAACGTCGTGAACAAGCTCAATGATACGTCCATGAATACCACCACAAGTATAGTCCGTGCACTGAATATGTTGAGTGTTGTGATACTGATTGCACGGCAGCACTGGCACGGCATATTCCAGAGAAAATCTAGTTGGGCTGATGGTACTCTTGGCGTCACCCAATGTGCCATAAAACCGGACAAAAGCTTCTTGTATCAATTCAACACGCAAGACCAGACCGGCACATATTGGTACCACTCCCATGTCGCGGAACAGTACTGCGATGGTCTTCGAGGTCCACTGGTTATATACGACCCGGATGACCCACATAAGGAATTGTATGATGTGGACGATGGTGGGTGTGCCCTATTGTCTTGGACGAGCTGTTCTTGAATCCGATTAGCCACAACCGTGATCACCCTTGCTGACTGGTGTGTGATTCAACGTTATTCACTCTTTTTTCCATTGGTCCTCACCTCGGATTTGTCAGGTTTCACGAACCCTCCACGCTGCAGTCCCCGGTCACGGAAAGTTCGACGCTCATCAACGGACTAGGTCGATACGCTGGTGGACCATCATCACCACTTGCTGTCATCAATGTCGAAGAGGGGAAGCGTTACCGTTTCCGCATCGTGGGGATGTCTTGTGGCCCATGGTTCAATTTCACGATCGATGGCCATCCAATGACAGTCATCGAGACGGACGGCAGCGAGACGGAACCTTTGGTGGTAGACTCGTTGTCCGTCTTCCCTGGTCAACGCTATTCCGTCGTGGTTACTGCCAACCAGCCGGTAGGTAACTTCTGGATTCGTGCCCTACCTAGCCGTCCCAGTGAAGCCTTCGATGGTGGCATAAACTCCGCCATCTTGAGGTATGCGGGTGCCCCAGAAGAAGAACCCACCACGGAACATGGACCATACCTACTGCCGTATGCGGACAGCAATGCCCACGCCTTGATCAACCCCGGCTCACCTGGAATTGCAGCACCTGGAAAGGCGGACGTAAACATCAATTTGGTTCCGAGTCACAGTGCAGTGACACACCTCTATGCACTCAACAACGCCTCGTTTTCTATGCCGACGCTGCCTGTATTACTGCAAATTCTGGATGGTGCTCGTCACCCGTCGGACTTCCTTCCACAAGGCAGTGTTTATGTCCTCCCGCCCAATAAAGTCGTCGAAATCAGTATACCCATCTCCCAACTTTCAAGCGCTGCAGCTGGCGGACCGGTAGGTTTTTGATGTATTCTTTCTTTGATTGTTCACGACGTCTACTTTGACAGCACCCATTTCATCTCCATGGGGTGCGTGCCATTGATGCCTCTTTCACGCATGAGACCAAGTTGATGGTCCGTAGCACGCCTTTGATGTCGTCAGAGCCGCTGGAAGCACCTCGTACAACTTTAAGAACCCCGTCAGAAGGGACGTCGTGTCCATTGGGGGGTTAGGAAACGACAACGTGACGTTTCGTTTCACGACGGACAACCCCGGGCCGTGGTTCCTCCACTGGTGAGTGGGTCTCGCACGTGTACGCTTGCACCAGTTAACGCCGTGCCAGTCACATCGAAACTCACCTCAATAGGTACGTACGTGTGGCGCGACTCGGAGCAGCATGCTGACTCTGTCTTCTTCAGTGGATTTGCTGTTGTGATGGCAGAGGCGCCAAGCGAGGCAGCTCAAGAGGTCGTTCCCGGTAGGCTTTTATATTCCTATCCTATCCTCTTTTTTGATTCACCGGTCAAGACTACTGGAGGGAATTGTGTGATTGACGTGGTGGTGGTATTGCGGACATTGCAGGACGTAGTGTTGTTATCAAACGTTCGCTACTGGAGAAAGCGAAATGTATGCCTCTCGTTATAATATCTCACTCGCTTACCCATCCATAGCGAATGCGTCTTCGGCGGTCCGGTCTGCAGCAAGTCAACCGCGTCAGCTTTGCTAACTAAGTAAATCGTATCATCGCTTCTTTCAGAACTTGGTCCTTGGATGTGTATAATGGACCACCGGTTAACAGCTTTTGACAGGCTGTCGCTGCGCTCGCGGATGATCCTAGCGTATCGCAGGCCCTCTCAGAATACTAATGTGGTAGAGTCTGAAAAGGTGCCCTGGAAGGAGTGAAGTCTGGGATGACTATCATTGAACAGCTAGCCTACTGTGACACTCAAGACATGAGGCCCTCAACCTCCCCATCGCACTCCTTGTCTTTCTCTAGGTCGTTATCTTCTTGGACGTACCCACGCCCCCTGGCATCAAGACAAGTTTGGGTGCAACTAAATGTGAGTGGTGTCATAGGGTGTAACAAGAAAAACTGATCATCATCAGAAGCCCAGTTGCCTGTGCGCTGACACAGCCCTGCTTCAAAGCCACACTGCGGTTTTGCAGACTTGAAGTCGAGCGCGCTCACACCACAACCATAATGACGGCGACCCAACGCGACTGCATTCTCGCCACAAACACACAACGACTGGCACCACCATTACCATCATCACGACGATAGCAAGTGCGAGGGGGTGACCACCCCACAATAACGGTAAGGATCAAAACGGCACTGAGCTGCAGACACACTAATGATGACGAATGTAACATATAAACATGCCATCCCCGCCACATCGACGACAATGGGCGCGAGGGCGACGTGAAGTCATGCCCATGCTGCTGCGATGAGGACTGGGGCAATGTAACAACGTGCCGACCTCCGGAGTGATGCGGGGTCGGCGATACGCTAGCCCGCCTCCATCATCCTACACTAACTCGAGCACAGGAGCACCAACTATCTCTACGACGATGAGCATTGGGGATGACGCAGCCCATGACCATTGACCACAATGGCAACGAGGGTGAGGATGCATCCTCAGACAACAGTGAGTGCAAGGCAGGATGGCAATGGAGACGACCGGTGTCACTCCAACATGATCATTCTGTCATTGGTGTGTTGAGGACGAGAACATTTCATGGGGGATGGTGGGACACTATGGGATAATGAGGGTACACATTGGAGGGTGGAGCGAGGGTAAAGCAGCGTACTAACGGTATATCTTAACTAGTCGAGCATCTGGGTATACTCCAAGAAAATTTAAGCAGTGTGATATCTTCCTTAGACGTGCTTGATCTCCCATCACAGCCACACACAAAAGGGGGTCTTGCAAGATTTGACCACACTGCTCATCACTCAAACAAGATGCACAAGGTACTCCACATCCCTGAGATATTGAACTACATTATTAGCTATTTAAGAGAAGATGCCATGCAACACCCAAAGAGTGTTGCCACCAAAACCTCTCAAAAGGCTGCTAAAAAGGCTCTGGCTATCCTTGCAAGGACTTGCTGTGCATTTTCTGAGCCTTCTCTTCATGCACTTTGGTATAGGCTAGATGATTTACAGCCACTTGTACACACCAGACCTCCATCAAAGAAATTGGTATGCAGTTTCCTATTCAAGGTGTGCAATATGTATCACTAATAGCTCACTTAGCCTGTGTTTGAGGAAGTATGCAGTGTCATGTCACACTATGCTTCTCATGTTAAGGAACTCAATGTTGAATACAGAGATCATCTCTCTGTGCAGTTTTTGGTGGAATCATTCCAGTTTCATACCATGCCATTATTGCCCAACCTTAGGAAGCTCCTTTGGGATCATAAAAGCATTGCTCCAATCTATCTATTTCTCAGCCCCTCACTCATTCATCTTTATGCATGGCTCCACCCCAAGGATGAATCTATCATGGGATTTCTTGAATGCCATCATATTCTATGTCCAAACCTGCATACACTTGACTTGAGCCATCCAGGAGTTGCTTCCAATACAACAGATGCTGTCTCTCATGCCATCTCTCATTTCCCCAATCTAACTGCTGTATTGTGCAATTACATTGATGAAGCAACCTTTCTACACCTCACCAACTCTCCTTATCTTAAAAGATTCCGTGCCATTCTAAACACCTATGAAACATGTAGCTTGGAAAGCCTTTCCATCAATTACAATCCTGATCATCCTCCTTTCATGAATGTACATGCCCTCAAGCTTTGTATCAAGGACCTCTCCTCTTCTATCTTGTTCTTGAAGGCAGACAAACAGCCATTCAGAACAGTCTGCTTTCAGCTGGATGTAGCTCCTACATCTGAAGTGCTTTGCAAGTTTTTCACTGCTCTTGGATCAACTACACGCCAAAAAACCCTGCAAAAAATTGGCATTTCTGTGATCAGATCAATTCAAGAAAACCAAGATTTGGATGTTATTGACTTCCAAACTCTAAGCCTACTCAAGATCTTTGATCTCCATGTTCTCAAAATAAAGTTGTACAACCCAGTCACTTTGACTGATGATGAACTCAGGAACCTAACTCAAGCCTGGCCAAATCTAGAAATGCTACGTCTTCAGCCACAGAAGGCATGGAGTGGCTACTCAACACCTACTCTAAGGGGCCTCTTGCTT
This sequence comes from Tubosaeta aff. alveolata, assembly GCA_038094535.1. NCBI lineage: Eukaryota > Fungi > Basidiomycota > Agaricomycetes > Boletales > Boletaceae > Tubosaeta > Tubosaeta aff. alveolata. Next base: position 43,258 of record JBBPUG010000021.1, read on the forward strand.
GTAACAAAACAATGCCCAAAGTTGCATGATCTTGGATTATGTGTGGATGTAAAGGGTACTCCATCATTATCAACCTCTGAGTCATCCTTCCACAACATGGTCATCACAAGACTTTCACTTGCATATTCATCTATTCAGGAGTCTGCTCTTGAAAATTTTGCACAATTTATAATTGGACACTTTCCAAAACTTTTACAGTTCACTCTGGAGAGGCCTGCTGCATGGAACTTGGTTATCAAATTGATGAAAAAGCAGATGGGTTGTTCATTGAGTCCAGAGGAGAGTGACAGTGAGTATGATATTGAAATGGACAGTGATAGTGAGTATTAGTCTTCAGAGCAACTATCTTGATCATTTTTTTCTGCTACATTTCCATAGTAGTGGCTTTCCATACAAGTATTAGTAACTTTTATTGCTCCTGCATCAAATGGTAACAGCATGCTTTAAGATGTTGATATTTAAGATAGACACCATTGTGTGAGTTGCTGCCACTCCCCCATCACATACTAGGTATCATCCATTTGGCAGAGAAGGGACTGCAATTGGGTGAATGTTGTGCAACATCTACAGCAGGATTCCTAAAGGGGTGACTTCGAGCCTGTCGGTTGGAGTATATACATAGTCTTAATGAGGGCAAGGATGTAAGTCTTTCCGGCGCTGCCCGCCCTGATACGCCACATTCATAGTGAACGATTGAAAGGAAGCACTAACAGTTTTTTCTATACGTTCAATCAACCAAGGACACGTTTCCACTTTCACTAGAAGATCGCATAGACGTATCCCTCAGGGATGCGTGACGTCGTTGAAGATTCCGGCCTCTTCGGACTTCTCGGTGAATGGAATCTTCTCGCCGTCGAAGCGGGGACGTCTTACGCCAACACCAAACGGGCAACGCGATCAAAGAGGAAGTATGTTTACCACTGGATCGGATCGTCGCCAACGCATCTGGAACCAAAGCAGCGTGTGGGTGTGGATTCTTGGTTCTATTTCGGAGTCGGAGCTCGCCGTGACGACGGGAGACAGTTTGCCGGTCATTGTATGAATTCCTTCCCGTGTCTCTGGGTCGATGCTCAGCCAACAGCACGATCGAGAGAGACAAAAATCTGCTAAACACGGTAGGTTCTTTTCATTCCCGTCCTCGTCGTACTTGGTCGCAGCTGGAAAGGTTCCCGGATGGCCATCACGGGAGAAGTTCTACTAGGACGATCGTCTCGATGGGCCCCATTCAAAAACCCACCTCTGCTCGCTCTTGGACAGTATGCGCATCATCTCCAACACCGCGAGCGATCCAGACACGTCCAGCTCGGCCAACAGCCATGGCAAGGCGGCGTCCCGAAAAGACCCCAAGTTTTGGCTCATCTTTGCCTCGATGTCCACCTGCCTCTTTCTCTCCGCCCTAGAGGTCTCGTCTGTGTCCACGGCGCTCCCCACCATTGCCCACGAGCTTCAGGCCTCTCAGTTCGTCTGGGTCGGCTCTGCGTACGTCCTGTCGTCCACGGCCTTCCTCCCCATGAGCGGTGGTCTCGCTCAGGCGTTCGGTCGACGACCTGCCATCCTGTCCGTAATTGGCCTGTTTGCGCTCGGAAGCGGCGTCTGTGGTAGCGCGAGCAGCATGGGCATGCTCATCGCCGGCAGGACAATACAAGGTTTGGGCGGTGGCGGTCTTCAGTCGCTCACGGGGATCATCCTCGCTGATCTCGTCACCCTTCAAGAACGCGGCATGTATGCGGGTTTCTTTGGGCTGTGAGACCCGTACCAGCACTGAATCCGTGACGGTCCGCTGAGACTCTGCTTTCTAGCACGTGGTGTCTCGCTGCGTTGGTTGGCCCTCTTGTTGGGGGGAGCCTCGCTGCACAGGGTCAATGGCGCTGGCTTTTCTGTGCGCCAAGTCCCGTCAACTCGGAGAGAGCACGCTCAGAATTCACTAGACCTCAACCTCCCCACCGCACTCCTTGCCTCTCTCTCGGTCATTGTCTTCTTGGACGTGCCCACGCCCCCTGGCACCTACCGGGATAAGTTTAAGCGCATGGACTGGATGTGAGTGGCGTCGTAGTGTGGTGTGACAGGAGGAACTGACCGTGACAGAGGTAACTTCCTTGTCATCGGGAGCACAGTCGCCTGTGCGATCGCGCTGACCTGGGGCGGCACCACCGCGTCGTGGACTTCGCCCACGGTGCTCGTGCCATTCGTCTCTGGCCTCATTGGTTTTGCCGTCTTTATCATGTACGAGAAGACCATCGCAGACCATCCTCTTGTACGCAGTTTTACATCTTGAATGCAGATGTCTCACGTCGCATGCGCCATTGGCAGGTCTCGTTGACATTGATGACGAATGCGACAAGCATCAGCGGGTGAGTAACCATCGTGGCGACGGGCCCCATCTCACCAGTCTGTTAGATACATCCAAACGTTTTGCATCGCCCTCAGCGCGATGGCCATCATATGCACGTCTTTTTGTTCGGTCCACTCGTCCGCTAATGTGTCCGCCGCAGATTTCTTCCCGGTCTACTTTCAGGCTTGTAAAGCCGCCTCTCCGTCCCAGTCTGGCATTTACATTCTCAGCCAATGCACGTTCGCACCATCAGCTATTCTCGCGGGTCTGTTGGTGAGGGCAACTGGCCGATACCGGCCGCAGATATGGGCCGCATGGGTGGTCGTCCTCGTCATCATGGCGTTACTGAGCGCTAGCGTGAGTGTGGACACAGACAGGGGTGTGTCGATGGGCTACTTGGCCCTGCTCGGCGTCGGTGTAGGGTACGCCTCGTTCGTTTGGCCACCCCTCTGAACTGAGGCGCCATCGCACTAGGACACTGTGCGCCACACTCGTGTATCCCATCCAAGCGCCGCTGTCGGTCACCCAAAATGCAGCGGCGCTCGCGTGGATGTGGTTTCTCCGCTCATTCGCCGGCGTAAGCGTCTCTCCTGTACACTGCTTGCGTGCTCACCTGCTTAGGTTTGGGGTATCACCATCGGGAGCACGGTCCTGCAAAACGAACTCGTCAAGGCGCTCCCCGCGTCGTTCGCCCACTCGATCCCACAGGGTGCCCCCGGGCTGTATGCGCTCATACCAGAGCTCGACACACTCCCGCCGCACACGGCAGCGGAGGTGCGTGTCGCGTTCGCGCACAGTTTAGGCGTGCTGTGGCGGGTCCTGGCAGCGATCTGTGCAGTCGGCGGAATCGCGTCGTTGTTCATGCGCGGCCTCCCGCTCAGCCACGCACTCGATCCGACTTGGACAATCAACGGCGAAACGGACGCAAACTCGGACAAGGAAAAGGGAGAGACGAGATAGATCGGGGTCGGCAGCCCCGACTGTATCCTAACTTGAAATCCTATTGTACACTGTTGTTCTTGTGCGCGATCGGTGGGCAGTCCTATTTATTTGCCTTTCTGTCCACGGTCTGCCCACGTGAGATATCGCGTCGGTAGCCACTCGGGTTGTGTCCACACTGTGCCCGCCAACTCGGCCGTGATCATTTGTGCGACGATTTCGGCGCTAGAGAAAAGGACATTATCTCGTCCGCGGGAGAATATCGAGGAACAGGGCATACCATGCGAATGCACGTGGCACGCCGTGCCCAGAGTACCCAGCCGCGATGTACTGTCCTACGTACCGCGCGGCATCGTCTCGTAGAATCGGCAATTTGTCGACAGGTCCGACCTGGACGCAGGCGGCGGCCATCATGTGTCAGTCAGTTAGTCGTGGGGCGGACAAACGGACGTACGAATGGGTCCGAAATCTGAGTGTAACCCGTGATGCCCGTCTAGAAAAAAGCTGAACGACGGTCCAATCACGCGCATACATACGCACCCATTCCATCTCGGGTTCGCGACCGGGCTCAAACTTGCCTGGAAACACCGCAGGCAAGAACGCGCGAAGCGTCGCCCCGACCTCAGGGTGACAAGTGGCGTCGTCATCGACGTAGGCTTCGGAACCGCCAGCGGCCTCGCGTCCGCCGCCCAGGATGACCAACGGTGTTTCGTCGATCGCCCGGACAGGACGCGGGAACCAGTATTCGAGGTGCTGCGCAAGATGACCGTCAGGATAGGGCGGGTTGTGTGTATACTTGCCTCGTTGCCAGTCCAACTACAGTGCTTGATTTCGTCTAACCCGACTGACGCGCGCGCGGCGATGACCTGTCCACGAACGGGGACGATGCCTTCCCGACCCGCTAGACACGGGAGGAGATGGGACGCGTAGGCGTTGGTGGCGTGCACGACACGCGTGCAGGTGATTGCACCTCTGGGAGTCAACAACCTGTACGCGCGAGCGCCGTTCGTCCCCGGTACGCTCGCAGGCTCCACAGCCGTGACGGGCGTATGGGTGTGCAGGGAGAGGTCGATGCGCGTCTTGGCGTGCTCAAAGAGTTTGGCGACGAGCTTGAGCGGCCAGAGATTGTACCCCGGGCTCTGGACCGCTGGAGAGCAAGCACCATGCGTCTGAGGAGCGTAATGGACAGTGGGCGAGGGTGTAGGTACGAGCACTCACGGCCTCGACTTCGTCCCGAGTCAGATCGACGACGCCATCTAGCGACCATCCTGCGTGCACCGCCGCCTCACGGTCGCGCCGCACCCCCTCGATTTGTCGATCTGTCGTCAAGAGATCGATATGGCCGCCGTCCACGAGATCGACATCGTCCGCCCACCCGTGGTCCCGAATAATGCGCAAGAAAGCGGATGTATTGTGCGCCTCCAACGCGTACGATCGCTTGGCCTCGTCGGGGCCATACTTGTTCATGCGGGAGCTGAAACCAAACAGCGCGGCTGGCGTGAGGTGACCGCCGTTTCGACCTGGCCACAGCACAGACGGTGTGAAACGGCGGAGGGAGAAACTATGGGTGAGCTCACCGGTTGCCCCAGCGCCTAAGGAGGAAGATGAGTGGCACGACGTGAGCAAACTTGAGCTTCGACATACAAAAGTCTCTTGCTTCGAGAATGACGACCTTGTGTGGCGACTGGAGCTGCGCCTCGGAGAGATGGTAGGCGACGCCAACGCCAGTGAATCCCGAACCGATGATACACACGTCTGCCTCAGTCGTCAGCGGCCCCGTGCTGCCTTGACGCGCCAGATGATTGGCATCTGGAGATGAGTCTGTCCAAAAGGAACGCGTTGGGTTCTGAGAGGGCAGATTTGCTGGCTTGCCATGTTCGATGCGCTGGATGGACTGGATGACTTGTGTCGCCATCACGGCCCTAGTACTAGCAGAAAGAAGCGCCTTGTTTGGACCTGATCTGTTGTCCACGACTGCTACTACGTCCTCATCAGCACCTTCATGTCTTCAGCAAACCGTCCGGGAGAGATCAACCTCGCCATCTAGCCCCCGCTGGGGGCCTTGCCCAAACCAAATCTCTTCGTGTCCCTCCAACAATCTGGCCGTCGTCCTTCCAATCTGAAGCTTGTAGGTACCGCCCACCAATAGCACGGAATATTCGCCCTTGAAGACACCAGAGCCTTGTCGGTTGGATGCGCCTTTGCCGGTAATAGAGAGCTCGTACATCTCGGAACCATCAGTCTCGGAAAGACGCAACCTGGCATACTTATTCCGAACAACGTGTCGCGCTCCCAGACAGTAGATCAGCCCGATTGTCCGCATGGGTGCAAAAGCGCATGCGGGTTTTGTGAATTTGGGTGTCAGTTGGTCACGATCGAACCCCAGATTTGGCAATGATTTTCCACGTATGTGGGTGCTACTCGAAATTCGAACAGTTGTAACTTGTTGCCCAAGCACTTCAACTTGAGTTGACACTGTCTGATTGGTGCACGATGTTCGTGCTCGAGGGTGGTTTTCAATCGTTCCGATGGAAGCCGGTGACCGCATGCAATACTGGTGATGTGCCTCCCGTCTAGCTGGGCTAAATTGCCGCACACCGATCAGTTTTTCGTGAGTTCGACCGTGTACGTCTTCTGCGTTCTTGATGCGGTGCTTTGTATTAAAGTTAGGACCAGAAATGATATCGCTTACTGTCATCGTTTGCCAAGTCAGTTATGGGTGGTGGTGGCCAAGTTAACCTCGTATGTGCTGGCATTCGTTCCGGCGGTTTTCACAAAGGCCACAGTGTTCACAAGCCTATCAGGGACCATCCTGGAGGCTGGTGGAGCGCTCTGTTTGAATAATATAAATCAGAACTACCTGCCTGGGTACGTGCAATTCTGGTCGGACCTATTCCGCAAGACTCATCGCCGCGGTGGCTTCACATCGTCTCCCACGCAAGCTGGAAATGTCTCAATTGTCGCACCGTGATCGGCTGTGGCACGCAACCTCCTATTTGACTCTATTGTAGTCTCGGCAACCTAGGGGATTCGGATCTGAGGCATATAATTATGGTGGCTCCTCTGAACACTGATACAATTTTTTCATATTTGAACTGATCAAAATTAGTTCAGTTCCGATGTGTTCCACGAAAATGGGGCGGCCTCCTGGGCAGTATAAGGTGGAAAGCGTTATTCCTTTCCGCTCGAAATGTTTTCTCTCACACTTCTCGCGTTTCTCTTGCCCCTATCTAATGCGTTGTTGGTCTCCAGAAACCTTGACGTACATACAAAGCTGCCCGTACGCCAGCTGGGACCTCAAACAGACCTTCATGTTGCAAACCAATATATCGCACCAGATGGATACAACCGATCGTAAGTCAGCCACCCTTATTAATGTTCTCTCTGACGTTTGCAGTGCGACTTTGGCCAACGGTGTATTTCCAGGCCCACTGATCCGGGCTAACAAGGCGCGTTTCATGGTTGTGTCTAAATTGGCATGCTGAGGCCTTGTCAGGGCGACGAGTTTCTCATCAATGTTTATGATGAATTGACAGATTCTAGTATGCCTCTGGAAACTAGTATTGTAAGTAACTAACCACTATTTCGTGTGGTCCACGCCTCAGGTGTTTCCCGAAGCATTGGCATGGCATCTTTCAGAATAGGTCTAACTGGGCTGACGGTACCTCATGGATAACGCAATGCCCGATTCGCCAAAACGATCAATTTCTTTACAAGTTCTCTGCCAACGACCAGACTGGGACGTATTGGTACCACTCACATTTTTCAAATCAGTACTGCGATGGTCTCCGGGGACCATTGGTTATCTATGATCCTCAAGATCCTCTAGCGTACTTGTACGATGTGGATGACGGTAAGCCTTCGTCGTTTGCCTATCTGCACTTTATCTTAACGCTTTATTAGAAACTACGGTGATCACCCTCTCGGATTGGTAAGTACTCTTCCCATGAATCGGAAATTTTCTGATAGGAGTTAGGTATCATCCGAATTCTATCCTACTAGGTGCAATTCATGCTGCCGTGTTTGCAAATTCTACCTTGATCAACGGCCTCGGTCGCTATCCTGGCGGCCCACAAACACCACTTGCAGTCGTCAAGGTCACACAAGGATTGCGATACAGACTCCGTCTGATTGGGATGTCTTGCGAACCTTCATATAATTTCTCGATTGATGGCCACCGAATGACTATCATCGAGGCGGATGGGAATGAAGTCAACCCCGTCGAAGTCGACTCATTGCCCGTTCTCGCTGGTCAACGCTACTCCGTCGTCATTACAGCAAATCAGGCCATTGGTAACTATTGGATCCGTGCTTTGAGCAACGAACCCAACGCGTCGTTTACTGGTGGTCAAAATTCGGCTATCCTGCGATATGCCGGTGCACCTAACCAGGATCCCGCTTCACCACCAGGCCCGTATATACTCTCGTTCGACGAGGGCGACCTTTGCCCACTTATCGATCCTGCCGCTCCTGGGGTACCTGGGCTCGGAAATGCAGACGTCAACCTCGTCCTTCAGCCTGGCCTCTCAAATGGGTCTTTCACGGTCAACAATGTCTCTTTTGTCTTCCCCGCTGTCCCGGTGCTTCTCCAGGTCCTCAGTGGAGCGTTGGCCCCTTCGCAACTGATGCCAAATGTGTATGCACTTCCACCAAATAAAGCCATCGAAATTAGCATCCCTAACAATGGTGGAGCTCCGGGTGGACCCGTACGCCACAGCCCGTACAAGTTTATTTTGTACTGACATCGCGTCATTTTAGCACCCGTTGCATTTGCATGGCGTATGCAATATACTTTATCTTACCTCGTTCTATAACTCAATGTTTCTCTTAGCATGCATTTAGCGTCGTGCGAGTGGCCGGTTCAGAGACTACGAATTATGTCAACCCGGTCCGGCGCGACGTCGTGTCTCTCGGTTCTGACCCGACAGACAACGTGACCATCCGTTTCTACACAGACAACTCTGGACCGTGGTTCCTTCACTGGTGAGCGACTGTTCATTGAACGTACCTCTCGGATCGTGGCCTCACGGACGCATGTCTAGCCACATCGACTGGCATCTGACACAGTACGTCCTTTTCCACGAACCGTCGGCACCTACACTCACGTGTCCGCGTGTAGCGGGTTTGCGGTTGTGATGGCGGAGGACACACCGGGGATACAGGCAGTCGAGTCCCAGGTGGCACCAAGTACGTCATATTGCATGGATGCGTGCAGAGACTGATCGTTTCTCGTACAGAACAATGGTATGGACTGTGTTCTCCAAACCAGGTATCCTCAGGTAGCTAGAAAGTAGCGCATTTGACTCTCGCTTCGATTCTTAGGATGCGAAAAGAAGTTATGTGTTCGGCGGCTCCTGATCAGTACTTAGTAGTACGAAAACATTATCTCCGAAAACGAAATTTTCTGGCACTGAAGCACGTCCGAGTCGCGGATCCTGTCAGGAACGCCGCAATCGGTACCGTCGTTCCCCACTGACCTATCGCATGGCCGCTGCCTACCTGCAATTTTTGGATAGATGACGATTGGGGCCCACCGACCAGGGCCACGTTTGGAAAGTCTGGATATGCTACCAGCCACCCTCTTCGAATGGGACGGAACGCTCACTGTTCTCGTTTCGTCGCTTTGCTGCCCAGGGGTCCCCTCTAGGGATGTCTCAGCATCCCTCCTTCATAACACAAACAGAGTGTATGCCGTGAGCGACCTTTGTTCTTGCTAACCTACTGTCAAGGAGAATGTTTGAGTATGGTAGTCCGGCGTGGCCTATGACATTATCTATCCATGCAGCACACATGTCATCTTCGTAGCTGTGGGACCCGCAATCGTTTATCGGCGCCGATGAGCCCGATACAACCCGGACGACCGATCCGGGATACCATCCATTCTTAGATCTTGGCCTCTCACAGAGGGGCACAAAATACACCTGCCATACCATCGCACCGGTGCCCGACACGGTATGTGTGAAAGGCGCATCCCGACGATAAGTGAGGCGCTCTCGCACCTCTTGGCGGTGGCTTCGCAAGCGTCGATACAGCCATTACTCGCATCGAGCTCGTACCTGGTTTACTGATCACCAGTTTAGTTAGAGAAACGCTGTTTGCAGAGATCTGGATTAGTGCAGACTTGGACCAAGCCGACAAGGCTGTCAGCAGATCCACGCTTGACATGTTCCCTCTATGATCGGGCGTCAGGATCAGGCTCGGGATCATTCACTGATGCGATCACTAACAGTTGTAAAACCGTGTCATCGGTCGTTCTAGTCAGTGTTTATCTACTTAGTGTAGTTCATGTACTTGAACATTGTGAGTTCTTTAGTTATTCGAGGGTTGCGGGCAGATCGATATAGTGACTGGGAATAAGTAGCCTACAAAGTGATGGTGGTTTGGAAGCGAACAAGTAACACGCGGTGGAACTCTGATTATTTCCAAAAACGAACCTCTGTCATCGATATCGATATCAGGCATGCCCTAGCGCTGTCATTCCGCACTGATCAATCTCATGGCTACTGCTTGCATGCAGTTTTTGGACAGATGACGATTGGGGTCTGTCCACCAGAGCCACGTTGTTCGGGAAATCGAAACACTCATGCAACGCACCCCCTGCCCTACGATAAGGCGTAGACCAGTGAGTGACGGAGAATGTTACATATAAATTCCTCCATTCCTGGGCCGTTTACCTAGTCTATCGACACCATCCTTAGTATGTACGCTCCGACTTTACCCGCCGATGCCACACCTACTGACTCAACTCAGGCTCTTTGGCGCGTTCTTGACTCGTGTCACTCGCCATCATGTCCAACGAATCTGCGAATCAAGGTGCGTACATCTCTGCTACCGCACTCGTAGTTCTTTCCCGTGTCCCTCAGTCGCCGCCCCCTCGAACGCTCCGAACAAGCAAGTCACGACCATTGAGATGGTCAACGACATCATCATCCGTTCGAATCTATATATTCCCTCGGGCTCCCCGTTGCCCAATAAACTCGTGCTCCGCGGCGATGGCGGTCATATCTATGCCACGTTCGAACCCCAACTTCCGCTCCGAGCCATGGGCGCCCCGGTGTATCTACTCCCTGGCAGGGGCAAGGGTCCACGCACTCACTCACGAAGGCTCTGGTGAATTCCAGAGCGGACACGTGCTACTAGGACCGCTGGAAGGCACCTACACGCTCCAGGTTGGAGTGCAAATGGCTAGGCTATTGAAAGGAGAGCAGCAAATTTGGTACGGAACTCGTATTTAGGTACACGTAGTCCACCGTAAGTGTGGATGTGGGGCTGGTGCTTGTCGTGTAATGTTGGTAAATCCCCATCAAAGAAGACGGCGGGGATACTGGAGGTTGGAGTAGGGAAATTGCACATGGTTAGATTCGCGACCCGCCACAGTGGTGATATTCGACAAGGTCGACAGCTCGAGACTTCCAACACGGTAGTGCGCCAAGGATATGCTTCCGATTGACCACATACGATGGGAACAGTCTGGCCAGGTAAGACATCGCAGCGGTAGCCAAGCAGGCTGTGTCCACCGTACCTCTACCAAAGTCGTTCGATGCGCAATAATGTCAGTTCTGGGGGCGGACTCCAGTGTGACTTGTCCAGAGAGTGTGGTCAAGGAAAGAAGGGGATATTCCGTGCAAACGTACGCGATACGCCATGCCCCAAGTAGCCGGTCGCGTGGACTGTCCCGTGTGCCGTTGCCACACTGTCTCGTACAGCAGGAAATCTGTCTATAGATCCAACCTGTGAAATTGATATTTCCATAGAGCGGGATGTTTAAGCTGAAGATAGTGAGATATGATCCCAATTGGGGTGATCACTGTATATCAATCGATGTGTGGGGCATACACCAAGCTTGGTAAGGTTCAGTTGCGTATTGGCTCACGGTCTCCCCAAGTGAGATACCGAGTCGGTAGCCAATCGGGCTGTGTCCACACCGTACCCGCTAACTCTGCCACAATCATCTGTGCGACAACTTCAGCGCTGGAGACGGAACAACGTCATCTCGCCTCAGGAACGTGGTCAAGGAAAGAAGGGAGCATACCATGCAAACGCACGCGGCACGCCGTGTCCAGAGTAACCAGCTGCGATGAACTGGCCCGTGTACCGTGCAGCGTCGTCTCGTACGGCAGGGTATTTGTCTATAGGTCCGACCTGTACATGCACCAGTGAGCAAGGGTGCGTGCCAGAACGTTCGGCAAACGACCAGACGCACAAACGGGTCCTTGATCTTTGTGTAACCCATAATGCCTGTCTGGAGAAGGCGAGAAACGATCAGACAATGGACATATTATGCGCATATACGCACCCACTCCATCTCGGGCTCTCGCCCGGGTTCAAATTTGCCGTCAAACACGGCGGGCAAGAACGCGCGGAGTGTTGCCCCGACATCGGGATGACACGTCGTATCATCGTCGACGTAAGCTTCGGAGGGGGGCGGAGCAGCTTCACGTCCGCCACCGAGGACGATCAGGGGGTTCTCTCCGACCGTCTTGACCGGACGCGGAAACCAGTATTCGTAACCCTGTCAGCAAGCTGTGAATCATCTATACAAAGGGCGAGCGATGCATATACCTCGTTCCCACTCCAGCTGTGGTGTTTTATCTCGTCTGAGCCCACCGACGCGCGCGTTGTGAGAACCTGTCCGCGAACGGGCACAATGCCCTCTCTGCCCGCCAAAAATGGGAGGAGATGAGATGCATAAGCGTTGGTAGCGTGAACGACGCGCGAACAGGTGATCTTCCCGCGGGGTGTCGACAGCCTGTATGCATTCGTCGCTAGTGCGCCCAGACCGTTTGCAGGTTCAACTGCCGTGACAGGCGTACGGGTGTGCAAAGCGAGCTCGAAGCGCGTGGTGCGCGTCTTAGCGTGCTCAAAGAGCTTCGTGACGAGTTTGAGCGGCCAGAGGTTATACCCTGGGATCTTGACCGCTGGATAGTGCGCACCGAACGTCTAAAACACACGATAAGAGATGAATCAGAGTTCTGGCAGTTGTAATGTACGCACAGTGTTCACTTCGTCTTGGCTCAGCTCGACGATGCCATCTAGAGGCCATCCTGCGCGTATTGCTGCCTCGCGATCGCGTCGCACCTCTTCGATATGTTGATCCGTAAACAACAGATCGATGTGGCCACCATCCACAAGATCGACGTCGTCTGTCCACCCGTAGTCCCGGATAAGACGCACGAGAGACGACACGGTGTGTGCTTCCAAGGCAAACGACCGCCTGGCCTCATCAAGGCCATACTTGTTCGCCCGTGCGTCGAAGCCAGAGAAGGCGACAGGAGTCAAATGACCACCGTTTCGACCTGGATCGCAAAGCAGATGGCGTAAACACGGCTCGGGTTTGCGGTCGAATGATGCTTACCAGTTGCCCCACTGCCTGAGGATGAAGCTCAGCCGCACGACGTGAAAAGAATAAGCCTCGGCATACAAAAGTCTCTAGCTTCGAGAACAGCAACCTTGAGTGGGGATTGGAGCTGCGCGACTGCCTCGGCAAGATGGTACGCAACGCCAACACCTGTGAATCCTGAGCCGATGATGCATACATCTGCGCTAGCCGTCAGCGGCCCCGTGCTGCCCTCACGCGCCAACGGATTGGCATCTGGAGAGGAATCTGTCCAGAAAGAACGCATCGGGTCCTTGGATGGGAGATTTGCTGGCTTGTCGTGATCAACCGAAAACACATCTTGAATACGCTGGACGGGGCGGAGTGTAGCCATTGGTTGATATCAAGAATGCAAGTCATCGATAATCAAGGGTTCATCAACAACGTCGACGAACAACTCCATCTCTTGAGGTTTCGGCTTGGACTGTAAGTTCATCGTCATCCGCAACGTCGTCGATGGTCCCCGCGACAAAATCTTCCCAGACTGGCCTGAACTCCCGAATGAGCGAACCCACCTCATCCCGACCCTCCACCTTGATTTCTCCGCGGTAGGCCACCCTCACCGGCATCCCTAGGCCATCCCCAAATACTATCTCCCCCATCGCCTCCGTCGCACAGTACGCAATAGTTTACCACCCACTCCTCGCCATGGACAGTGCCTCGGATACTTTGGGGAACCGACGCGTGTGGACCCAAACGAGACGTGGCTGACGCACCAGGCCGATCCGTCGTACTACTGACACGCGGGGCCCGATCCAGACTCAACCGAGCGCTTTCACTGGTCGGCACCTGTCCTCACGCGTCTTCGCCACCATTGTCTCTTTCAGCCAGCACGATGCTCGCCAGACAGATGCCGTACGTATACTAACACGAACTCCCTGGCTCTCCGCCGCACCCTGGATGTTTATTGCCCATGCATGGACGGATGCCCGTGTATTCCCTGGTGGGAAACTTGGAGTGAGAGCGACAAAAAATCAGATTTCTGACCACGGGCTGTCAAACAGTGGAGGGCAGAGCAATGAATAAACACGCCGCAAGCCATCATCTACATAGCGGTCGAGTAACGTTATCGCTTGTCGACTTTCCAACTCTTGGCACACTGGCTTTCAAGTGCTCTGATTGGTGGACATACCTCGGCAAAGAACAGGTTCCTGGCCCAACCTTTTTGGGTGGAAAAATCCTGCGTTTTTCCTCGCTTAGCCCCAGACCAACTTTCTGATGATGCGTGCAGGAACAAGTCGGACTTTCAAATCATTCGTGTGTCGCGAGTGGCGCTGCGTCGGCTGTGCAGTTATCTCGATAGCTTTGGTGGCGAGGATAGCAAGCCTTCGCTCGGGTACTGCCCAGTTTTCTCAAGCCACCTCTAGACTACATGTAAAGACTGTATTGCTCGATCCAATATATGCTATATGTGCTGACTGGCAAAACTGCGCTATGTATACAGACCTTGGAACAAAACATTAGTAGTATGGTATTCTTATAGCAATGCAGAAAACGAAAGACGAAATCATGACGATGCATTCGACAGGGACAACTCCAAATGGGACGGTCCCGGACTACCCTGTTCTTCATACTGGCCTTTCCATGCGTCCGTGATATCCTGCGTCTGCAGTACGTCGTCATCCGCACACCCTCCAGGCAGCTGGACCGGCGCACGTGACGTCTCCGTAGACGGCGCTTCGCCCACAATCTTGACATTGTCCTCCACTAGCTGCCACGCCGTGTCGCTCGTGGAGTCGCTCCAGGGCGAGAGCTCGCTCTCCTTGGTCGGAGGGATATCCAAAAACAAGATCGGTTTCTTCGACCGGAAACTCCGCCGTGGGTCGTCCAGATGCGAAGAGTCCCCCAGCCACTTTTGTTTGCAGGGACTCGTCGGCGAGTGCAGCGGCGACAACTGGCTCGGCGTGCCTGGCGAGGGCGTCGACGATGGGGAGAAGGCTCTGCTACCGCGGGTATGCTGGATGGATAATCGAAGTTTGCTCTCTGCTATGAGCGTGTTCTCGCCCATCTCCATCTGCGACGTAATCTGTAGCATCCCACTCCAGGTGCCGTCCGACTGCTCGCCCGAGTCCCGTCGTACCTTTTCATGGTTTACGATAATCCTTCCAACCTGTCCACGAGTCATGCTGCGTAACATGCACGAGGATAAAGAAGACGTACAGATATCCAGAGGATGCCGACTAACCAGCTGTGCAGAGCAGCATCAGTGACGAAGGACACCTTTTGAATGGGTCACCTACTAATATGTAGAATTACCACTCGTGCGGGGTTTGATCACCTCAAGTGAACACAGCGTCAAAAACAGCATCATCACTGACCATGCCCCGTGAGCAACACTCCACTACATAGCTCGAAAGACGCACATGATATCGCGCATAGCGCCAATCCAGAGTCCCGGAGGACAATCCGGCCGAGGCCCTCTTGCGTCCACTTGGCAGGCAGTCGCATGTACCTCCAAAAGCTCATCACAAAGATGACCAGATTAGTCGTCATGGTCGTTGCGCTATGCACTGGAATAAGCGCACTACGCTTCGCACATGCCTACAGGGACACCCACCTGAAGAACGCGCCACCCGGATTACTCCGCGTCATTAGACAGGTAGCCGTATACTCGTTGGTAGGGAACGATAGTTTGGCACTGACAAACATGGAGACCATCTGGCCAACAATGAACACGATCAACACAAATAATACCAGTCGGCTGCGGAGGAAAAGAGCATAAACTGAGCAGACAAGTCAGCAGCGTCGGGCGGGAGGAAAATCAGGGCCCGTACTACGGTGCATAAGCAGGCCTTCCGCACAAGCAAGGAGAAACTGAACGACGACGGCTTGGAACAGGAACCAAAAACGGCAACCATCAGCAGAGGTCGGTACGCCGGAGTACATTCGCAGAGTAAAATAGAGGTTAAATCTGAGGCACAGTGAGGTCGTTGTGTGGATGGAAAACGAGACAACACGGACATTTGACTGGCCAAGCCCAAGTACCTGGACGACATGTATATCCAGGGCGTCCAGTGCCAACGGAGCCTCCTTGAGACCAACAACGCGTCCGTCAACACCGTGTCTTTGAACCAAGGAACGACTTACGGCCACACATACTTGCATTCGTCACGAAGCAACCATAGATACTCGGCCGTCATTATAGCGAGTGATATCGCTGTAGAATAGGGGGGTTTAGAACGCGTATTGGACATGAATGTGGGCACGTACATGCAAAGATGGTGACCTTGAGGGCCGCTTCCTTATCCTGAGGCGACTGCTCATACATATTCGGCCCCAAATAACACGTTCACGGACGGAAGTTGCACCAAGAGAGCCTATGGGAGAGGAAAATGGGGGGAAAAATAAGGAAAAAATTCAGGGAGACCTTCAGGCTAGTCGCTTCGCGACTAAATGGATGGCTTGCGCCCCCGATAGAGCTTGGGCGTCTGAGAGGAGTCAAAATGTCCCTTTCCGAGGGCATAAGCCCACCCTGAAAGCTTAAAGAAGGGCATCACCCGATCAACCGCAGTTGCTCCATTTGGATGATTTCTTCCGACGGCAAACTGTTAGGCTAGGGCTGGGGTTCTCGTGGGATCGTTCGGATATTCATGCCTTGGGTTTGTCTATGTTCCTAAGTCTGAGGCCGGATGATCGATCGAGCATTGTTTTTGTACATGACTCGATCGCAAATCCGACAACAGGCACAAACAAACAAACCGACCTGCCTCGAGGCGAATTCTGCCGCGCATATCCGGCACAAGTGTGCTTCATCTTGATCAAATATCACAAGATAAGAGCGGATATTAAAGAGCTGTCGACGGATGGAGGCCCCGTCTTCGCGGCGAGGGACCGAACGAAGTTCGTCGATTAGGTTTGACATTAGTGACGTTGCTCGGTCACTACATCAGATTGCCGATTAGTAGCAGAGTTGTTTTCGCTATTCGGCATGACACGACAGAAACAATGGCAGGTGCATTGACCTCTGGACAAGGTCTTCGCTCTCAACCTGTGAGCATACGTCCAAGACAACTCTTTCCGGAGTGGTGCCTTAGTTGAATTTTTTTTTCTTACAGCATTCCGCTGACTCAATAGGAGAAGCTCGCGTGGTGGTCCAGAAAGTCGGAGTGACATAACTTCAGACTAACCTGCGTGCGACTCAGCCGAATGACCTTTCAGCTTCCAATCATCTCCACGGGTGTCCTTGCAGAACTTTTGCATCACATGCACCAACTTTCACTTGGGCAAACCAGGAAAATGTATTAGACAAATTTGAACAGGTATAAGCACTATCATACGTATTCCACAGGAGCCAGCGCAACGAACTCTAAAGCCGACTATCCATACACCTTCAAAATGGTATATACGACACCTGCACTCAAAAGGATGACCACTCCAAACGCACCGCCGACAAAGGTCAACAGTTCCCAGGGGAACTGCTCGGATGATGCTGACGCACCGTTCGGCTGGCGCTTTGTGCGTGCACGTTCTTCCAGCTTAGCCACGGCCGTCCGTTTATCATCTGGATCATATGTGACGCCGTTCTGGCCCAGTACGACAAAGGAAGGATAGTTTTGTTCATACCACCCCTCAATCTAAATGGCGCAGATGAATACTCGGCACCGCCCGATCGAATGGATCAGATTACCTTGCCACACATGACCGAGAGTCGGAGGAAGTTGGGATCCTGAGGTTTTGCCTTGTGATGAATCTTGCGGGCATATTCACGAAAGATAAGGGCAACTTCGCGTGGGTTCGTGGATCGCATGATCAACTGTCAAAGTCATCAGTGGGCATCGAGTTACGTCTGAAGATTGCTCCATACCCTAGCAGCCTCAGCTTTTCTGATCTTGATATTGCGCTGGAACATCTCTTGATTCATGAAGCACAACGAAAGCGTAGCCATGGCCATACATGCAGGTATGGCACAAAAGACGAAAACGCTCTGGTTCTTGAGGAGTCGGAGGTAATCCAATGAATCGCAGGCATGTCGGAGGGCATCCAGGATCATGTCGGTCTGGACCCAAGTCGCCCGCTCGACATTGTCGTGCTGGTACAGCTCCGATAGCTCGCTGAAGCCATATTTGCCCCAGATTTCCTTTGGCCAGAAGTGGCGGCGCTCCTCTGAGTCTTCGCGGAAATCACGAATAATGTTCGTCTTTTGGAGTAAAAGGCCCATCGAGTTGGAAAGACCGAGCTCCTCACGGAGCCATGGCGCTTCTTTTCCAGAAGCAGACCAGATGGCTGTGAGGCCCTCCCCAACAAGCCCTGCAACGTAATGACAGTAGAGATCATATTCGGCCGCAGTCTCGATGTATATCATGCCGGTGGTTGCGGCCTTGTGAGCATAATCCGCCATTCCCAGCCCCATCTTGAAACACACGTCCAAAATGACGTCTCGGTACCTGGTTTCACTCGTTACCTCAGGTTTCATACATACTATGCGGGACGTACTCTGGCTTGAGAAGGTTGACTTCTTCGACGACGGTGGCGTACTCAACCAAGAGCTGCCTATCTTTCTCCTTGGGACCGCTATCGGTAAAGTGCCAACCAGGCGTGACAGTCTTTTCGTGAAATGACCGTAGGATGGGTTGTTTCACCTCGTCGGGTATGGTCATGTCGTCCTCAATGGTGTCTAGTCCACGAAGCACAAGGTAGTAGATGCAAATCTGTCACACGAAGGTGTAAGCAGCACAGGACAGGGAATGGAGGTACGGTACACACTGTTCGTGCGAGGTCGCCCTCGAGTTCCTTGATGACTGCTGCGAAACTTCTGCTCGTCAAGTCCAAGAACTTCCAGCACCGACGCATGCTCTGTCTGTCCCATCCCGAGTGTGGGTGCTCCTGTTGTGCAGTAATATCGCGTTTTTGTTCATGAAAAAGGTAAAACTGCACGAGCGTCCTGAACTCGCCGGGGTGGGTGAGCAACAAGCCCAGCATAGAACCAATCTTCCCGACAGCCATGAGTGTGAGAGCAGAGAAAGCAAAACGAGAAGTCGTGCAAGAACGGCGCGCACTGAACCGATTAATGTAGACGCGAAATGAAAGTCATGCCATTTCCTTTTATCACAGTTTTCTCACACATGGAAGACACCGCTCGTCCACCAGTACGCATCCAAGCGAACGCGTCGTCCACCCTCTCTCTCAAGGCTGCCCAGTCCAACGTGGACCAGTTCTTGAGCGACCTTCAGTCACGGAGTCTACCATCAAAAGGCGGTGATACTTCCATCACTGCACAGCTACATAAACTTAGCAAATCACTCAAAGAGCAACGCGCTCAAGAACGTAAAAACAGAAAGATCGCATGGTATTTTCCGCAAGGGTTTTTGATTCTACGTCACTTTTTGACACGGACACCAGATACAGATATGTTTGGTTAGATTGTTGTATCAGGACGGAGGACTCCATACATCGCATCGTCTTCACAGTTCTGAATTATATTAATGAGCTAACCTGCCCTAGCGGCGGCCACCTCGCACTCACTGCCACGATGGTTACGTGAATATTTGACCACCAACAACTTTGTATCAGGGTCGACCAAGTCTCGGAGAGCGAGCCAAGCATCATGCGGTCCGTTGCACTGATTCCGACGGCTTAGATTGTCATGGTCCGTCCTCTTACGTCGCCCGTGACTGGAACAGTTAATGGCTGTGATTGATTGCTTCTGTGATGGGCTGCAGCAAACAACCACAGCTGTTAACTGTTCATACTGGCTTGATTAGTTGCCAGTCTGTGACAGGACATACGTCCTGTCACTGGATCTGCCAGTGGGACACATACAATCACTAAAAGTAGCTCGTCAAATGGAATGCATTCCTTAAGATATGCTCAGTCATTATTTAATACGTGCAACGATACAATGCTCTCGTGCATATGATACGTAGCAGCGCTGTATACAACATACGCCCAAAGTCCCCTTTTCTCAACGTTAGATCCACCCAAGTGTAAATTAGAAAAATAATTAAGTGCAAACGAACAAGCAGATTATTGATGAAGACCATTGTAGTACGTCGGGCAAAGGTTCTTCCACGCATCTAACCCAACCGGTAAGACAAGACATGAATGCATACGAGACCACACGCACCGTCCACTGGATCCGCCTGGGCGGTTCCGTTTGGATTTTCAGCGAATACAACTGCCATACCCCTGTGCAAAGAAGGTCATATGAACAAGCGTCCACGATAGGTTCATCCGATCGTGCTCACCTCTGCAAATGCCAATCGATGTGGCTGATGGGGATCGCAAATTAGGTACCAAAAGCAAGAATAGGACGAAACCCTTACCAGTGGAGGAACCAGGGCCCGGAGTTGTCAGTCACAAACCGGATGGTGACGTTGTCTGTGGTGAAACCGATGTTGACGGTATCACGTTGGACGGGGTTTATATAGTTGTACTCTGTCGAATTGGCGCTCCTCACAACGTAAAAGGAATGCTATGTACGCAGGTTGGATTGGAAACGATAAGATGTGAGGATGACTTACACCGTGCAAGTGGAACGGATGCTAACACGGCTATCAGCATTGTACATAACGAGCGAGGAGGTTACGTACTGGTGTCGGAAGATAGGTAGTCGGGAAGGATACCTCGATGACTTTGTTGGTAGGCAGAGGATAAACTGTACCTTGTTTCGCCAAGGCAGCAATTCCTCTCGCTCCGCTGAGAATCTGCAGCAGAGTGGGCGTATCCGGAGGGGTGTAGTTGAAACCGTTCATGTAGTATTCGAGGGTGACACTGTTCATGGTCCCGACGAGGTTGATGGAAACGTCAGCCCCTCCAGGATATGGCAGACCAGGAACGGTCGGGTTGTTGACCGCATGGAGCCCGGTTTCGTTCAGCTCGTTCACGAGAGCCCACGTCCGGTTCCCTGGCTCCGCGTCCGTTGCACCTGCATATCTAAGAATCGCCGAATTCAAGCCGTCCGTGAAATTTGATGTATAGCTTCCGGGCAGTGCTCGTATCCAATAATTATCCACAGGTTGGTTCGCTTCCAGGATGAAGGAATATCGTTGACCAGCATAAACCGGCATCGAGTCGACAGCGTATGGGACGACTGCTTGTCCGTCAGCTTCGATGACAGTGAAGTTGTGGAAGTCGATGGAAAAGATGATATGTGGTTTGCACGCCATGTTAATCACCCTCATGCGATATCTCTTGCCTTGTTCTACATTGGTGACGGACAACGTCGTGTTGGGACCTCCAGGGTACCGGCCCATACCATTGACGAGTATTCCAGCCGGATTGTCAGAAGCTGCGACATCGTATGCATTTTTGTGGTACCTGTGCACGGTTAAGCGAATGCGGAAGAGTGCATCAGACGTAATCTTACCAGTCCAACAAAGTGATTATCGTCGATTCTAGCAGGGCGTCAAGCAACGTAAAAAAGGAGCAATACAGAACGCACCATCATCAACGTCGTACATGTAGCGATATGGGTCTTGAGGGTCGTAAATGACGATTGGGCCCCGAAGGCCATCGCAATATTGAAGGTTGAAATGAGAATGATACCAGAACGTGCCACTCTGGTTCTCGACATTGAATTTGTAGAGGAAAGAATCTCCGGGAACGATGGGACATTGAGTGACAAAGGCAGCACCATCGAAGGAGTTTGTATGGTGCTGAAAGATACCATGCCAGTGCTTCACCATCTGTTAGCATCAATGCGACCTGGCGATCTAAGACCTTACCACCGAAGTACTAGTGTTCGTGGCATAGTCGGTCAGTTGATTTTTGACGTTAATCTCCAGTCGGTCCCCCTAGCAAAAGAAAGTTCAGAGTTACGACACGGGTGCACGAAATGTCAAGCCTCACCTTGTTAGCTGTGATGAGAGAGCCAGGCGTTTTGCCATTCACGACGATGGCACTGAATGAATGTCAAGCACAGGCCTCAGAGAGATCCTTTGAACTCACCGTCTGCTAAAACCATCTGGAGCGACGATCGCATTGCTCAACACGAGCTCTGTCTGGCGCGTCACTGCACTGGCGTAAGAGAACAGAGCGGAAAGAATCCAAAATTTCAAGAGTAGACGCATCCTCCGTAGTTTGGTTCATCAAAAGCGCCTCCACACGCCCTTTTATCATGGTGCTGTCGACGCGTAAACATGCACCCCTAACGACTCAGAGGGAAGAATAAGTTGAGGCAACGCTGAACCACTGCCCCCTGGACTGTGTTGGTGGCAACCCGGTTCACTGCATAGAGCTGTCGGGTACTAAAGTGAGGCCGCAGTTTCGTAAAGCCGACCGTGAGCTGTGTGAGACTTTTTAGCGCTACGACCCTTCTGCAAACCATAAGTGAGCTTGGCATACCGGGACGGTACTTGGAAAAGTTCGTGTCGACGCAAGAACCTCTGGATAGCTTTCAGGGCCATAGTATCTACCACCACAGCTCACCCTCAGGTACTGTGGATGGCAACGCCCGCACAAATTACCTTCAAGAGCGATCACGAAACCGGTGCACAAGTGGACTTCAAGACGTCCGGGCGCTCCACCTTTCATCCGCAAAGCGTCATCAGAGATCCTATGCTGGCCGCTGCTGAGGCTGGACTTTGAGGCACAGCAAAACGTTTATTGCCATAATAAGGTAAGTGGGGGTTATGAAATACTAATAACATACAAGTTGACCCTACAAAGATAGGCTGACGTCCAGTGGAACACGGCCCTTTCGTTATTCAAAGCGACCGTCAGTCAACCTCGTGAGTTTGGGTCATTTTTTGCGTTTAGTGACTGTTTCGCGTTTACTTATAAATTCGGGGGACATTGGAGGCGAAACGACTCACCATGTTCTACCGCCGAAGGAGCCTTTCGTTTTGTCCCAGATTTGTTGTCATCAACCACCATAACGGATATTTTGGGATTCACATTTGCAAGAGCACACATCTCGCTTGTGCATCTAGGACAAAACCATTCACCCTCCGGGACAGCTTGCAGAGGAGGGCGAAGGCAACCGAGATGGTAAGGGTGATCACACTTGAGGATATGTCAACCATAGTGAGTCAGTAAGTATAAAAGGGAGCACCTTGTCGCATTCGAGTGCAGGATCTTCATCACCATTGTCTTTATTGCAAGCGAGGCAAAATTCTGGTGCATCGACTTCAGGATGTCGAGGAAGATCAGAAAATGCTTCACTGGGCTTCGCAAGGAACAATGTAGTGTGTTGTCCAGCTACAACGCTAAGAACAACTCATCGAGACATTCATTCTTGGTAATAAACAAATGGCTTACCCAAAAACTTCAATCCCCACGAGGGGTTGATGTTTAGTAGGTCTTGTTGCGCTTTTTGGTTCCTCAGGGCCCAAGCCAAGTTCGCCTATGAGACGTCAGCATCAGATTAAAAATGGTGCAGGTCGCTATACCATTAGCCGCATTCTGACCATAGGCAACTGTCATGATGCTACCATCCTCTTCGGTAGTCAGTGCGAAGTGCGTAACGCCTCCGCAACTTGCCTGCGATATTTTGAATCCCCTAGAAAAAATTACTCGAAGGCAATTGCAATGCTATGGAATGGCATACATGAGATCCTGGATATAACGGAACGAGGAATATGGGGATCCAGACGACCCTGGGGGGACGTAAGCTGATCGGAACAAACGAACAGCATTCAGGATTACCTTCACCGCTGTTTTTCCACTGTATGATTGTAAGCAGAGCAGAGCATGACCTAGCAACTAGTTCGCGTACCTTTCCAGCCATCCAATACATGCGCTGTTTGTCAATGACAACGGTGTTTGTAGGGCCAGCTACGATTTCAGCACCCATTGTCACCTCACTTGGGCCAGCGAACTAGGGAAATAAACTGAGTGCTTGCTAAGACAACGCGGCCATCACTGTACCTGTGGTACAACTTTTGGGATCAGGACATCCTGTTGATTGCCAAGTCCCAGCCGACAGTAGCCATTGTAGCCCCAAACATACACTACTCTGCTTGCACGTTCAGAAACGGAACGTGGATAGATGATCATGACTTACCCTCGAGTATCAATAGCTACACTATGTTGAGCTCCACAAACAACATCCGTAATAATCTGATCATCCAAGCCCTTTACAGGTACTACCCGACGTTGAGTCAGATGGCTACACGCAGAGAGTAAATCACGCAACCAGGTTCCGTTTCAATATCATATGCGGTTTTATTTCCAGCGGTAATATGTTCGCCCGTCCTTCCATTGCCGAGCTGTCCTTTCTCCCCGCTTCCAAAAGCAAACACTGGGAAAAGGTGGATCTCAGTCCGACACACCAGTCGCAAACGCGCACCTTTTCCATCCTTGGTCAAGACAATAGAAAAGCTGATGCCCGCACCAGCCTTGACTACATGCTGACGTTCCCCGTTCAGATACGGTCCGTCTATCGCTTTGAACGCAGTCATTTGAGGCGTCACCGCATGCCCGCACTGTCCAGCTCGTGAGTCTACCCTCGCGGGAACCGTACGCACGCACGCACCTGCCCAAAGTTGTTTGCGCCAGCCGACCACACGTTCCCCTCGCTGTCCACCAACAGCGCGTGACTGCGCCCACAGGCAGCCTGCACGAATCTGGCGCCCTTGCCCGCGCCGAGGTCGGTCGCAAGCACACGTCTGGGCGTATTCTCAGATATCAAGTCGACGTCAGCGACACCCAGCGCACACGGTGCATTTCGACCAAACATCCACGCAGCGCCGTCGATGTCGAGCGCAATAAAGTGACATGAGCAGCACGAGGCGTGGATGGACGTGATCTTGACGTTGCTCAGCGAGCGTAGGATGTGCGGTTCGAGGAGGTCGGGTCTGTAGAGAAGCTGGTGGGAAGGCGCCCAATGCTCGAGAGTGCGGACTGTGCATGCTTACGCTTCTGGGTTGCCCTCGCCCCTGCCTCCACGCTCTTTTCGGCCCAGTTTCGGCCTGGAGAACAGACGAGTAAGCCAAAAACACAACTCAGTTGATTGACGCGGGAGGTTACCAGTCTGTTCCACCGCAAATTAACACTACGTGGAATGCGATCAGCAGTGCAACGTATCAGATACCGGTCGACGTACCTCGCCCCCATCGTGTTTCCTTGGTGGTATCCGAAGAAAGTAGGGCAGTCATAGTCATGTGGAAATTTTAGGTCCAAGCAAGAAGTAGTTGCCCACCTGGGTGTTTGTTCAACCGCTAACCCTTTGATTGCTGCATTAGGACTGTCGTCTAGCGCTCTATCTACGAAACATAACTGGTATCTCGTTGACGCAACATCGACAGATAAGATTGTTATCAGACTCTACGAAATGACCCGGCGATCTAGATTTGAAAGCCAAATAGCCAATACGCTTCGTTTCCCCATATACATGTCATGTCTCTTCTGGGAAACCGATCACCACTGAAAAACTTATCAGTATCAACAAATGAACGGCTCGCACGGACACCGACAGATAGACGTCCCAAAGCGGACAATCTGGCACTGCCAAGGCACGATTTAGCTACGTGTGCTGTGTCAAGGTGTAACGCTCACCTCAAAATCATCACCGAAGAGAACGACGCAATCGCCGTGCACTAACGTCATAGAGATCTCGGGGACAGCGGCCCTATTCTTGTCTTTAATAGCCTTGGTCTTTTTATGTCCACGTTCCTTCCCCTGTTTGGTGACGTCGCGACATGCCACCTCCATTTCGGCGCCATAGCGCGAATTATTGGCATCGGTTGTCGTAACACTGCCAGCGTCAAGACTGCCAAGCTGACTCACTATATCCGTGGCAACCATTTGTTCGCCTAGATTCTCGACGCCAGTTGGCGTTTCGCTTGCCTCGGGATGCGATGCTTGGTGTTCGCGGTCCTGCGCTGGGAGGCACGGGGGCCCTCCACTAGGTTTAGCAATGAGTCCCGACTGATCCTTGTCTTGTGCACGTTCTTCGCCCTTGTCTTGGACGATCGAGGCAACAATGTCCCTATATCCCCCTTTGGGAGTAAGGTTTAACACTACTTCCACTCCAAGGCAGTGAACTACAACGGGAGATTTGCTTGCGCGGAGCACACCTCCCTAATGTCGGTTCGGTTTGAGTAGATCCCCCGCCGACAAAAGTATTTGAACCGACCCTCTTGGATCCCGCGTTGGCCCACGCTTGAATGCGAACCTCGCCAAATCGAGGGCTGTCCATTTCTGCATATCGCTGCACGAAATCGCAGAGTGTATAATAAGCAATTCGGGCACAATCAGGTGTACCCCCAGGCACCCTTGTTTCTGACCCGTCGCTTGAGTGCAACAACTTGGTCGTGTGGACGAAATAAGGACCTGACCACAGCTTGAACATCAAAAGAATGAACGTGTGAAACACAAACACTTACTCAAGCGATTTTCCTTGCGCAATAGCACTTCGCGCTGAATCCTCTCAAGCAATGCACTGGCGTCATCTTGGAGGTGTTTTTGATTCCCCGTGAATACATGACACAGGGTGACACTGCCCTTGACGCAATAGTTCCAGGATTGCATACCATCATCCCAGAGGGTGCGGTCGGCCACTACGACCGACGGGATATGGTTTATGGGTCGGACAAGGATATTAGACTGATAAGGACCCCGAAGAGTCGTCAAGGGATCCACCTTTCCTGGCGGAACGCCCTCCTCTCGCCTAGGCTTGCAGGTTTTCAGTTCGCTGATTCATACCAAGTCACAAGCAAACCTACCCTGCAAATAGTGCTCTGACATATTTGGTGACGAAAGAATTGCTGGATGTTAATCATACCACAAGACTTACAAAACCACCCTCGGGGAAATACTTCGCTGGGGTGGAATTCGGCAAGAAGATCCAGGGGTATACAGCTGAAAATTTGCATCCTCAGATTTCTTGGACGATTTGCCTGGCCGTCCTGTGGTGATGCGTCCGCTGGGCGAAACCACCAGGGCTCTAACAGATTCCTCGTGGGGTGGGACGGTGATAAGCCCACGGTCATACGCGACGAGGGAGCATCACAATCGAAGAGTGCATCTTCCCCGCCTGGAGCCCACTGGAGAACGATGTCCCAGCAAACCTGTCCTTGCACATTTCCAGTGGTAGAGCAAACAACATGCCGGGTTACTAAATGCTACAACTTCTTCAGCAGTAACCGGAGGGACGTATGTATAGCTCACATGCAAGTCCGAAACGAAGAAAAGGCCCATGCATAAATATGCATATTCTTGGGGAAGCTTGCATGGCATAAGCTCGCAATCGCGGAATATCCACACGAGCAAAGGGATGAAACGAAGCTTGGAGTTCAACAACGTTTCCACCTCGTCGGGTTTGATAAGAGGAATACGTGGCTGGGGACAAGGCTGGGGTCCGTTGGATGGTGAGGACGCCTGCGATGTCGACGAGTTCTCTGGAGTGGCGGTTGCAAAAGGGTGAATCGAAGACTCCGTGTATGCTGCCTTATCCTCGATCGAAGTCCTTCCTTTGTCGTAAGACTCGTGGATATGTCGATTATTCTGCACCATGTCATCTGAGCGTCGTATTTGCGCATCAGATATTGATACAGAAACGGCCGCAGCCGTTGTGGATGACCCGACCGTGGACGTTACACATGGATCCTGGATATTTGTATGTTAACGTATGGAGGCCGTCTGAAAAAGTTTCTACCATCGTCCCAACTTCGCAGCTGAGGGCACTCTCTGAGGAATGCAGCGTAAACTGGGTAGGGCCACCAGCTTCCGATTCATCCGCAACGTCGAGATCAGAATCACGACAATCAAAATCCCAAAGCCTAGCACAAGCCTAGCTTCAATTTCAATTGGGCGACGATGGAAGAGTACTCACAGGGTAATGCTCAGTGTAGTGGGACTTGTCCAATGTCCTCGGGCACAATTGGTATCAAGCAAGAGTATCGGGGTTTCGGACTGAAAATAAGAAAACCCGACGCTTGATTTCGCGAGTGCGGGAAACATGTTCAAAAGACCCTCAAGTGACTAGAGCGATAGTATCAGCCCCGAATGCCCGAGAGATGATTTGGTAGCCTCACGTTGGTCCAGACTCGCGGAATCGGAGGGTCAGGTGGTATAGCGTGCACTTGTTCGCTCTCCCGAGAAGATCCTCCATCCCCCGCACGCGGATGGTTCACAAACCTCCACGTCAGCGTGCCGCGTTCAGGGGCTGGCGTCACCGTCAGTGTAGCCTGCGCCGGGCCCGATATTTTCGGCGCCTCTGATTCGGTATCCATCTCGTCCGACGACGCGACCACCAAGCGACGGGCTTTCCGCTTTTGTGAGCGTATCTTTGAAAGCGTTTTTGAGGGAGGCTGGGAAAAGTCGGATTCAGATTCAGAGTTATGGGAACGCTTCGACCCAGAAACAATCCGCTTGGTACGCGACCGGCCTGCGGGAGCTTGTCGTGCTGAAGGCGAACCCTCCATATCACCGCCCGTCTTAGTCCGAGCAGACGCTCCCCCCCTTACCCACTTGGGGCCAGGGATCTTCTGGTAGCCTTCCTGCAGAGCGACGCACTGGGACCCGGATTTGACACACCTAGCACAAGCAGGTAGAGAGCGCGAACATGCTTGTTTGGACGATCTGCATCTTGTGCAGCTATATGGGACAACGAGGATGGTTTCGATTGATCCATCTTCTTGTTTTTCATCCAACTCGAAAATGACCTGGGGGTCGAGGACGACATGGTATGATTGCGGGTCGGGAAGTGTGGAAGGACGCCGAACGGGTCGTACGACCCGGGAGGACAGTTCCCAAGCGCGTATTATATCTGGAATGTCCGGCTCGCTGCTGACACCATCGGGTCCCAGTGGTTGACTGGATGGCATCTGGTGGACGAACAGTGTTGGGACAACTTTTGAATTCAATCATGATGATGTCCAAATAAACACCAACTGATGCTAATTGAACAAACCCAACTCACATACGTAGTTTCCAGCTGGCACGTTTCGATTCTTCAAATCTTTTACTTTTTTCGGTTTTTTCTGCTCAACATTTTGTCCGTATTCCGGGGCGACGGCAACGATGACAAACGAGGAATACGTGGCCGTCAGCAGCCCATATCCCCACCGCTGCGAGGCCCAGCGAGTTAGAGGACCATTAACGTCGACGCAGGAGAGAGCTATGTGACAACATGCCATCACCACGCGATGATACCATACAAGGCGAAAGAGGTGCACCAGCACGCAACGACGACGAGAGCGAGGGTGACATTATCGCTTTCACGACACTAACGAGGACTGTTGACTCCTCTGCGGGCCCACGACGATGAAGAGGGCGACGAGGACGATGCGAGTGCGTCCCCCCGCCACAGCTACGACGAGGGAGAGGGCGACGACGGCGCAGGTGCGTGCCCCCATCACCATGCGACCATGGGACGAGCGAACGGCGTGCCACCACTACACAGCGATGGGGACGCAGTTGCCCGGCCACCACTACTGCCACTCGATGGCGGCGGCGGCAAGGGTAGGGCAACTGCGCCCCAAGCCCCACCACATGGCGGCAGCATACTTAGATTATATGTATTTCAGTATACTTGAATACATCTGATTTACATTCAATCTGAGAAATGAGGGGGAAGGATTTCATATGCAAGGCTCTACAGATGTTTAGTGAGGGTGCTGGAGAGAATTAGCCGTGACCACGTCCCCCACAGTCTCGTCCGTCCGCTCACCGCGCTATATAGTCCGTCGCCGCCCCGAAAAGTTCTTGCCGTGTAAGAGAGTTTGCTGATGCACAAACTCAATTATCAGACGCCTGCGCGTGGGTAACACTTTCGGACACGCTTCGACGTGTCTCCTATGCGTAGTCGCCCTGGAGAAAGACTTGTGGCAGAAAGGGCAAGGTACTCTGACCCCGAGATGACTTTCGAGGATATGGCGCGCAAAGTTTCCCCGCTTTATGTATGCTCTGCATCCGGCCCACGCGCATGAGATTATCCCTCCGTCCTGGGTAGAATCGCCGTGGTTCCAGAGGTGACTCATGATTCGGTCGCACGGGATTAGCGCCGAGCACCGCGCCTCTTCAGCTGTCGTCCACAGACATTCGATCTTAATGGTTGCGTCCGCAGGACCCCAGTCACCACGCAATGGAGTGGGGATTGCTGTATCACATATAAGTCCTCGTATTTGAACGCTAAGCTAAAGGGGTAGATGATCACAGAGAACAGACGTACTGGTGGGTGGAGGGGCAGCATCGCTGTGTACCGTAGGATTGCTCGGGTTGGTAACCGGGTGAACGCGCATCTCTAGAACAGATGATTCGGACGCCTCTAAGATCATTGCCTGAAACGCGTCTTCGGCATCAGCATACGATCCTGCGCCGTACAGAGCCAAATGCTTTCTCTGATAACCGAGCAGAGAGAATGGATCAAGCTTGATGACCTTGAGTCCCCATTAGCACACATGAACCTGAATACGCCGAATGCAAGGTACTTCGTTTGCGTCCTTCAAAGCATCCTCCCACTTTCCCTTGCCTGCATATGCCTTGCTTCGCCTAACCAGTAGTTCTTGCGGAGCAGAAGAATCCAGGGACAGTGCAAGTGTGCACTGCGAGATAGCTTCATTGAATTGCCTAGCATTCACTGAAGCATCTGCAAGGGCTCCTAGTCTCTTGCAACACCGAGATTTAAATTCTGACAGGAATACCCATGTAGATGTCGTTCGTATTACACCAGTAATCACTCACCGTCGCTCCAGCCTGCCTGTCTGCCGTCTATTTCTGGTGCCAGTTCGCTACACAGTTCATCGAAACATGCGAGCGCATCCACCACCCGGCCAGTCGCTTCCAGACAATCACATATGACCCGATATACTACGACTCTTGGGATCATAAACTGCCCAAAGGAATGTCAAGCACGGTGGCATACCAAGGCAAAAGGATGCTCACACTTGTGGCAACAACCAGGGTATCTTTCCACGAGCCAACTGTCAATTTTAATTTTGTCCACTCCCTCAAAGGCAGTATGTGGAATGAGGAATCCAACACGTGAGGACTCAACTGCAGGGCCTCTTTGTACATCATGATTGACTCGGCAAGGTCGTTGGGGTCTCCAAAGAGGCGATACCGGGGTAACAATGCAAGACCGAGATTGGTCACCCTCCAAACCTTGTCGAAACAGTTGTGTAGAGTATCTTGGGCCACTCGACGAAGCGTTGGGATCAACTCGCTGACATTGGTCGAGCAGTCGGAGCTTACAGCATTGTAGACACTACATGTCTGCAATACTAGATCGGCAGCCCTGCGTTCGTGGCTGTTTGCGGCGCAGATGTTCTGAACCTCCATGACAAGTTCCGTGATTTCACCCGGATTGAACACTTGGATGTCTTTTTTCTCAGAGTGATATAGGAGAGCTTGAGCAAGTCGTAATAATGTCGCCGGGCGATCCGGATGGCCAGGCACTCGCAACTCAAGAGATTCTCGATAATACCCGATAGCCCTCGAGATACTTGGGCCCGTAATATAAACCCGAGAGTTGCTGAAATGGGCAAAGGCTAGGTTGCATAGTGCAGCGGAGCGACATCGATGACCAGGAGGACAACGGTTTATGGCGGACTGGAAATATTCAATAGCGGCCGAAATGTTCTCCTTTCTTGAGTCATCGTGGTAGCGAAGCAGAGCGTTGTGCCCTTGATCGGTCAGCTGCGCAAGTTCAGAGGACGTCACCCAGTCGAACTGACCAAAGAACACAGGGAAGAGGAACGGTAGGCTCTGAAAATTGCCTGCTTACATTGTCATCGTCCGTAGGAGCTGCTGCGTGACAAAAGCGCCGTTGTTCCGCAGTAATAAAAACTGAAGAACAAAGGAACACAGGTTTGCCTTTCGTCGGAGAAAACGTGATTACTATGCTGATTTTCAGTGCCTACTATCACGATATGCTCGACCTCTGCTTACGGTGGCCACCTCTGAGCAAATCCCCGACATGGATTTCCATTTTGCAGAGGTTTTCTCCGTCCCCTAACATGGGACGGAACTCAAAGGATCCGCAGACAGAGAGCTGAACCTTGACAGATGGTTCGGACGGCCTAAAGTCTATAAGTGACATAATACTGGGGAACAAAAAAATTGTCGCACAATTGGATGCAAGTATCCCACTCAAGCATGTCATCATTCAGGCGTATTGGTTTGTTCTCAGTCTTCCTTTTCTTGTCATCGAATTGAATGAGGACGTAGAATCCGATGGGCATCCGACTCAAGCCGACAGTAACGTCTTCAGCTCGGATACCTGTTAACTAAGGGTCTCGCCTCTCCAGAAAAACAAGAGAAAAGGGGTACATACGTGTGATAACGATACGATTATCAATGGGTGGCCTCGGGTTCCAAGGTACTTCCGACTGAGATTTTTGTTGGATGCTAGCTTGAACCAAAGCAGTGCCATTGTTGCTGAGAATACAGCCCGGTGAGCATTTGGACGCCAACAACGAGTAGTTGCACACCTTTGGCTACAGAGGTATACAGACACTGAAATCAATCAGATAGTTGCAAATAATCACATTGAAATACTTGCGGTCCTCGGGCCGAGAAACCAGCGAATAGCCTTTGGCGGATAAGAGTTCCTCGAGGCGATCTTTTCGCATTAGGTGTTCCAAGGTCATATCCCCCTGGACACAGGTTCAAAGAGAGTTAGATGAAAGATATAACAACGAACAGGCTCAATCAATGCCATCCATTCACTGTCATGTGTGACTGCCACCAAAGCATCCTGATCCTGGAGAGTGTGTGAGACTTAATTGTTCGATTATCTGGACTCCTCAAACCTTGCTCAACAAGTATTCGTTGATGAGATCCGACGGATGAAAAGGCGGCTAAACGAGGCTCAGAGATCAAAGTAGGTGAAATTTTGATGAAACGAACTGGTGATAAGGTGGGTACATGGTTGACTTCTGTGCTACCATATACCTTTTGATAGCCGTCCTTGCCAAACAACCGCATCAGAAACTTCACGAGACGACAGTGGCTTTTGCGCGACCCAAAAGCGGGCAGCGGGTGGACTTCCGGTTCAGTAGTGAACCACCTAAAAACATCGTCCCGTATTGCAATCTTGAACCCGCTTATGAAAATGGTTTGATTTTCAGTGTTTTGGCCAGTGCCAGGTCCATCGCGGTATTCCACAGGAAATGTACACCTCCAGTCTCTCCCGGTAACGGTACCCCCGCCTTCCCGTGGTACGAGCGTGATTTGTCGAGGTCCTGCACTTATGGTATCATGGAAAGACGCAAGAGACCAAGAACGCGCTTTACGGAACCCGGTAATCAGGTACAAGGATTTGTTGCTGATGCTGTCGCCGTAGCCCTCCTTGGCATTTTTGTACCAGTCCAAAGCATGCTTCATCGCCAACTCGCGAAAACGCTCATTGGAAGGAAGGCTGTGAGATGTGGAACCATCGTGGAGGATCAGAATTGCACCTTTATCGGACGATGGCGTGAATTCATAATGTCCTGTCCTTTGGTCTGCACATCAGCACCGTTTTTCCAACATTATTTGCAACGAAATGTTACCTTTGTGAAGCACGAGCATGCTGCTGTATGCCAGGGGAAGTAATAACACACCCAGGAGGATCAGCGTTGGATTGGACGATGACTTCGTGGTCAAGATAAAGCTCAGTCGGATCGAAGCCAAATGCAGCACCACCCTTTCGTTGATGGAGAGCATGGTAACGATCATAAGTTGTATTGAGGAGAACAATGAATCTGCCCTCATGGTCTACAAAACCAACGTCTCCAATCTGGAATCCGTCTTGCAAATAGCTAGACGGGAGATTACTAGGCGGTTCTGGGCACCACAGAGGGTATCCACGATGACTCGGAAGACATTTCGCGTACACATTCTGCGGAGACGTGTCCATGCTAAGAGACCGCGAGGAAGGGTTCTAGTGGAAAAGCGCCCGTTAGACTCCACACGTTTGATGCCCTTTATGCTCATGTTTTCGGAGATTGCCGAGGAATACTTATCGAAGGCCAACCTGAGCCCAAGGTCCAAGTTATTGTTGCCAGTGCGTGCGATGATGAGAAGCGAGGACTTGGGCGACGAATCTGTGGACAAAATCACCGTTGTCGATACTGCCACCAAAACCAAAGTGTGAGTGGATGCTCCTTCCAGATCTGACGCAACATAGTGCTATGACAAGTGATAGTCAAGCATCGGACCGAGGCAAAATGATTGAATGTGACGTCTCACTGGGTAAATTGGTCGGGTCTCGGCCGTCCTCACCACACTGAGAATATCAGTTGCTGGAGGGTGAGCACTGTACGTTGAGCACACATCCTGAAGCAAGCATAGTCAACTTAGACCAGTGCCGGGTGACATCTGGGCCGTTTGTGGAAGCCCAAATCCGGCCAAACACTTTCCAGAGTCTCTGTCACCCTGTATTTCTAAACTTCCACTCCAACTCCAGGCACATGCATCGTATGAATCAGGTTTGGAACCTTTCGAAAACTAAATTTTGTCTCATGACCTATGGGAATCAATTGATACCACAACGCATGGCTGGATTTCACGCTCTACTACTGATGGCCTGCCAACTTTGGCTCAGATTCATCGAGCCGTCGCAATGCCATGAGCCTATCAGCAAACTGGCGAGGTCTTAAAAATGTACTTTTTGTGTTCTTTTTGGAGGGTGTCCCCGTTTGGGTACATTCGTCTCACTTCGACACATTTCAGCCAATGAGAACACCGGAGCCCGCCCCAAGAGCGTGCAAAAGTGACGTTACTTTGCACCTTCACTGATATGATGTTTCAGTTCAAGATGTTTCACAGAAGTCAAGAAGACATAGGTCCAGCTATTTATTGCTGTTCCGCTCCCATGCGTATCAAACATTCGATCTCAACTTTCATGCGCCGGGTTTCTTTCGTTGCCTTCCTCGTTCCATGTCTCACTGGAGTATTTGCCCAAACATGGTATGCTCGCCCACGTGTCGACAATTAAATTCCACTGCCCTAATACTGTCTCGTTGCCATAACATCTTCAGGTGTGGAAAGCACTACATATCCACACAGGGAGTCGTTGCGCCCGGAGGTGATTTTCCACACCCATCCCTCTCCTCTGATTCTCTGCTTGCTCTCCGGTGCGCACCAGCCATTCGGCCCTACCTCGCTGAAGACGTCTCGTCGCCCGCGGCCATCCTTATCGATGCCCCGGTTGTGCACTACACAATCTCCAACGCAAAGCCCATTCGACTTACGAATCATCATACCATGCTTGATGTGACTGTCAGCCTGAACGGACGGACTCTGGCGACTGGCTCCGTACCACTGAATGCGACCGCATACGAATTGTCATTCAGTTTAGAGGGGATTGTACCACAGAAAGCGGCATACAACATCTCTTGCAAGGCAAAGTATGCTTCATCACAAACATTTTCAGCGATGACAGCACTCTCTGTGTTGCCGAACCCGAAGGCCGGCTCGGTGACAAGGATGGATCTCCGTACAGGTGCATTGTTGGCCAAACCCGCTGATGGGCGTGGAGGGACATACGAGCCCATGTTTCCAATTGGGTTTTTCACTAACTTCAACGGGTATTTGGATACGAATCTTTCGATTATAAATGAATTGAAAGAGCAAGGGTGAAAAATTTCTGCTTCCTGCCGAGTCCTAAGCTGACGCTCGCTTACAGGTTCACAATCGTACGTCCACTCTCAGCAAGAGAATGTCCCCGATAACACCTGGATAACAGATTCACCCCATTCCGACAGTTCACAACGTAACCACGCTGAGTCAGGCCATTGACCGAATGCAAGAAGTAGGCATATACCTAATGTACGAGATCTATTCCTATACGAACGCCACCTCCGTCACCGAACAAGTGAACTTCATCAAAGACTACTCAAACCTCCTCCTTTGGTACACTGCCGACGAACCCGATGGCACCTCGAACCCCCTCAACTCCACCTCAATCGCTTATGATCTAATTTACAACTTAGACGGCTACCATCCTGTCAGTCTACTACCACTGGTCTTCATACACTGCCGGGACGGACATCGTCATGCAAGATGTGTACATGGTTGGAACCAACGTCAGTTGGTCCCACCAGTGGAACACGACTTGCACTCCCGATTACGGGGACTGCGGCTGTGACAACTGCGTGAGCATTGCTAGAGGGGATATCGCGGCTGTCCCTCCCAACACGACGTATTACGGTTCCGATCATGTCCCCGCAAACAGCGGCATCGGATCTTATTTCAGCATCAGTGATCGCGTCACGAGCTTCAGGAATAGGTTGGAAGTGATGGGTTGGGAGCGCACCAAGGCCGTGTGGACCGTCCCTCAAGCATTTGGCGGGAGCACGTGAGTGATCTAGCCCGCTGGATACCATCCCTACTTGCTAACTGAGCACTAGATATTGGTTGTGGACGCCGACAGGCGAAGAATGGGTGGTACAGAGCATCATGGCTATCAACCAGGGTGCGATGGGCATCGTGTCGTGGAACGACCCGACAACGCCAGATATACAAGATGCTGCTTCGGCGTTCGCGCGGAGTCTGCCCAGAATTACGCCCTATCTGTTCAACCCTGCCTCTGTGCGCACGGCACATGTGGTCGGGGGGGTCTCCGTGGCGACGTGGAGGACGGGTGCGGGGACGCTCGTCTTGGCTACGAACACAGACTATGTGAATCAGACCGTCAACTGGAAAGCGTTGGGTCTTCAAGGAGCTAGTGCGACATCGGTTTTTGTGCGCGGGGTTGTCGAGAGGGTGTATGATGGGTTTACTCTCGGCCCTGTGGGATCTGCGGCGTTCGAGGTCGATTAGAACAAGGAAAAAATGATTGATTACAGTTTCATTTAACACCACGAAATGTGTATATGTATCTAAAAATTGGCAGGCAGCCTACTATGCTAACTTTATGGCGAACGGAGATGGCCGTTCTATGACGCGAGACGATTGTTTACTAGGACTATTCCATACACACTCGGGGTTCATTTGACGCAATCTCACTGTGATACCATCACGACTCGGTTGTCCCTCGATAGCTTGTTCATGCAGCTTCTAGCTAGCATCTACGACGTTAAATACGGGCGCGAGCAAATATAGTGCCAGCGTTCAAACGACAGTCTCACCACGCACGCACCCCAACAACGTCGCGTCTACAGTCCCACCCTTTTTCTCCTCGATCCACGCATCGAACGCTTCAAACAGCTTCATAGCCGGACTCCCATCCGACTCCGCCTTTTTGCCGGGCCACATCCGCTTCTCTTCGATCCCGACAAAGTCGATGGCCAGTCCTGTGCCCGCACTTGTGTCTATGATCCCAGCGTTGGCATCGGCGCTCTCCTCATCCGGCGATCGGGTGTGTTTGATGGTCATCGACACAGTCCATGCGTCTGTCCCATAAAAGGACGCTTCTTTAATGTGGTGGCGAGCAAACTCGTTTGGAGGATTATTGTCCAACGTCCACTCGAGCACGTGTGCATCAAACGCGATGACTAACATCAGGACGTTAGCACACCATGAAGGTGGTGTTCAGCCATCCTCACCCGTCCATATGATCCCGGGATGATGGATCTCGAGGGTGAGTGATCTTGTGCCCGCCTTCTCATTGATGGTATCATTCACGGCAGTAACACTAAATCGTTGTTCCGGTGGCCAAGGAGCGACATAAGTAGGATCTATTGGGAGGTCAATTTTGTACGGAGAGAGAAACTGTTGCACGAATAAGGTTAGGACACAAAGGTAACAAGGTGGCGAATTGCGCACAGCTGAGAATGGATACAGGGTATCCCAGTCACTGTTGTGGTCGTCCATAACGATTGCCTTGGGTGGAACGCTGTCCACGCCGAATCTGTCTGCTATATCGTTGACTAGTTCGTCGTATCCTGGAGCACCGTCGGCGGCTGCGATGTGCAAATGTTGTTCCTGCGTGACCAACTGCAAATGTAGTCAGCAAAAGGCACATATAAACACACGAAGATAATAAATATCAACGCCAACCACGAATAAATGTGACGATCAACAAGAGTTCCGGGACAAGGCGCCCGGATGTGACAGGCAGACCCGACAGGAGAAAATCGGCTTACATCTTCCATGTGTATCACAAATAATCTCTTTTGATGTTTGGAGTCGAATGGCGGCTGGTTGTAAAAGAAAGCCATGACCGCTCCGAGAGCCAGTACCGCGATGACCAATGCACGTCGAAGAGTGGCCGGCCCAAACCGGTGTGCGAACGGGATGCTGGGCGAGACCATGATGGCTCCTAGTACGGTGACGATGGATGCAATGACAAATTCAGCAGGTGCCTCTCCGCCGATGCGGCCCGTCTATGGTCCACAAGTCAACATGACGAGAAACCTCGGGTGATTGGATTGAACCGTACCAAGGGTACAAAGACCACCAGCGTGGCAGACAGCAACTGCATCCCCGTTGTGAGCGGGATGAGCATGGCAATGGCATATGTCCAGAGCGACACCTCTGACTGAATCGTGACATCCAGCGTCCGCTCTTCCTTTGCTTGTTTGATGCCGTTTACCCCATTCTCTTTAGAGTTGCGCTTCATATATGCGATTTGCCGATTTCGTGCCAAAAATGCGTCAACAGCGAGAGCCACGAACAGCCCAGTCGCACCAAGGAACAGTGCAGCACTAGAACCGATATTAAATAGTTGAGCCACCGCGGCAAGTCCGGACTGAAAGAGCAGCAAGGCCCCCAACATGGACTTCTCAAGCGTTTTTCTGGGACCAGTCTGGCTAAATGGCAGCTGACTGACCAATGTACCTGTTCAAGTCAGATATTGTGCCGTATAAGAGTAAAGCTTTGACTACTTACCAACGAGCGCCGCAGGGCCATACAAGATCACCGGAAAGTATTCTGCGCTAAACCAGCTCATGCCTTTTTGAAGTACTTTGGTCATGACGAACGCCACCCCGTTTGCTCCAATCAAGGCGCCAATAAAGGACAGTACCACCGCCGTCAAGGCCGTCCACACCCGCTCGAACCCGGTAGTCCAAACAAGACAGAGTGATGCAGCGAATAGTGTCACGTACATGACCTTTGCTGTCGTAAACGAATAAACTATAAACAAGCCGAGGTTAGTGAAGAACACCGTCCGCGGCCGGGCAAAGCCGTGCTCAAGACGCCCAATTGGTGACGCGTCGGATGACAAGAAACGCAACAGAGCGAGCGAGTTCTCTGCCATGTGCTGGGCAACGCCGGCTTGAATGTTTTCGACCAAGTCCTGGCGAGCAAGTGAGACGTCACCCATAAGGAGCACTGAAGGAGTCGTACCCCACGCATATGGTACATGTAGCTGTTGCCAACCACAGCCATCTACACAACAAGTTAGCTGAGGCAATCCAACACGGCAGAGAGCAACATACGTCCAATCCAGTGACATTCAAGTAGTACTCGAATTGCCTGAAGTCCGTGCTTATTGAAACTCTCAGTCAGAAGGTGTACACTCAAAACCAATGGTTAAATCACACACTCGGATAATAAGACACCTGAGCTGAAGATCTCATTCGCATATATTGTCCCGTACGGTCTACAGAATGAGTATCGGGGATATGCGAGGCGTCACACGACGCACCTAGGTACGTGAGAATACGCTTCGATCATTTCTTCTGATGTAGCCTGGAAGAGCAGATCTCGGCCAGTGGTGCCAGCGGCTAGCCCATTTGAATCAGCAAGATGTGGTGCTCATATAAAACAGTATATGAGCACCTTCCAAGTTCACCACTGCCCTCACACTACGGGATGGTCAGCATCCGTAGGAACACATCGAGAGATCCTTACGTAGGGGCAATGGGATGTTGCGTTGAGAACAAATGGGAGCCGTCCTGCAAAGACTCTTCCGCGTTATTGAACACTGCCGAAAGACCAATGAGCCAACGATCGACGTGCTCTGTCTCGAGTACGCACGAAATATGATGGAATAACTTGGTTCCCATCCTTTTGTTTCTACCAATACTCGAGCACACTCGAGCATCACCCCAACTGCCAATGCGTCGTCCGTAGCGCCCGGACTTGGAAGCGTACTGTCTAGATGTGCATTAATGAGTACCGCGTTTGCTTTACCACGCTCTGTGCCGTCCGATATGCGGATGATGATATTCGAAAGGTTGACATAGGTTTTATACAACCGTGCGTTCATCATGTCAAACCTGCGGACGGCATGACGTTGAGCGAAGAGAATGACTGGCGGAGACGCACCGATGACTCCCGCTCCCTTCCTGCCGCCACACTTCACACTCGAGTTTTCGACCACGTTCCTTATTCACGGTCTCCTCACATAGATGCTTGATTTCCTCTGCCTTGCGCACCATCCATGCATCTGCCTCTGCATGTTCTCGTGTTCCGGGTGTGCGGTATCCGATATCTTCTGAAAGGTATTTGGAATAGGATAAAATAGTTGCTTCCGAGGGATGTGGTAGGCCCGTCTGTGGGTCGTAACTATGGACGTATGCATGAGAATGCTACGTGCTGGGGCATTGGGCTTACGGGTGGACATTGGGCTCGGGCAAGGCTGGGGAAAAGCAAGACGTCAGTGCGTGTCAATCCAGGGTTTTGTAGGCGCGAGGCAACGGATGAAACAGGGCGACTGACTCACTAAATTGCTGGTATAACGTGTAAAGCGGCAACGCCAAGAAAAGCGGGGTGAGGGCCAACACCGAACGTATGGGCCCCCATCCCTGAGAGTCTAAAACTTTACTAGAACCCATCCGAGCACACACCTGGAGTAGAGTGTGACCGAAGAAGGTGGTGTACTTGAGTGTTCTATGTTGAACTTGTGCGTGTTCCCATCAATGATACGCGGCTGCGGATGGCCTGCCTTTGCCTGTGACTAATCACAAATTACTTTACGTGTCAAGTGAACTGGTTACCATTAGATGTCACATAACTAGCCGTATATATGTTCCCCTCCTTCATTCACCACCAATCGCGACGTCACATTCTCCTCAGAATCAGCAGGATGATTGTCCCGAATATCCAACGCTTCTCCTTCCTCCGTCACACTAATATACACAGTGTCGCCATCCCTATAAATACACGCTCAGCCATCGCCGGACGAACAACAGCCAAGAGAGACGTACCGTATCGTACCCCGCAACAGCTTTTGCGCGAGCGGGAACAGTACCTCACTCCGCACCACCCGGGCAATCGCACGCGCACCATACACCTCCGAATACCCCCTCTGTACCAACCACGTTCGAGCAGCCTCATCCACGTTAATCGTGATCCGTCTGTCCTTCAATCGCGCCGAGACATCGTTCAGCCGCAGAGCTACGACATCAAAGACGGCATCTCGCGATAGTTTGTTGAAGACGAGCATTGCATCCAGGCGGTTGAGCAGTTCTGGTGGGAAGTATTCTGACGTCCTTTCCATGACCTCAGATTTGGCAGCCTCCGTAACAACGCCGTTGACATCACAAGAAGAAGGATTCGCAAGGATGTTGCTTCCCAGGTTACTGGTCAGACATATGATCGTATTCTAGTGTGTTGGGTCTGGTCAGCATCGACTAGACTAGATTGCAACGGTTGACAGACTTTGAAGTCGACCTTACGACCCTGACTATCGGTAAGACTTCCTTCATCCAAAACCTGAAGGAGGATCATCGCCACATCCTACCGATTCGTGGTTAGTACGCAATGTACCGTCCACACCAAAGGCATATACAAACCTTGTGAGCCTTTTCCAGCTCATCCAAAAGGATGACAGCTTCAAACAGTCGTCATTCATTCATATGATAAATTCGGAACAAACGCACCATATGGCTTTCTTCGAACCGCTTCTGTCAGTTGTCCTGTGGATGGTTTAGACGGGAGATAAATAAGATAAGGTATATTGCTCACCTCCCTCTTCAAACCCAACATATCCGGGGGCGGCTCCAATCAAGCGTGATAGTGTGTCGATCGTGATACTGCAAAACTGATCTTCAACATACTATCTCGCTTCAAACACCCGGCTTACCTCTGACATGTTGATATTGATTCTTCGGGGAAAGTGGGTAACAATTAAGAAAGGTCAAAACGGCAGACCTACAACCCTCGTTGTTCGTCATTGAACAAGAACGCCGCAAGAGCTTTCGAAAGCTCCGTCTAAGTATTCACTCAGGGGTATGTTCAGCGGGATCTCCGAGCGAAGACGAACCTTGCCGACACCTGTGGGTCCCAGGAAGAGAAACGAAGCAACGGGCCGATTTGGTGCTTGTAAACCTGCCCGCGAGATCCGGACAGCGTCACTAATAGCTGATAC
The DNA here is from genome assembly GCA_038094535.1 of Tubosaeta aff. alveolata. Lineage (NCBI taxonomy): Eukaryota > Fungi > Basidiomycota > Agaricomycetes > Boletales > Boletaceae > Tubosaeta > Tubosaeta aff. alveolata. The sequence continues at coordinate 84,970 of JBBPUG010000021.1, forward strand.
AACATGGTCTTGTCCAACGACACGTTGTCTGAGTACGTCTTCCATCTAGACCATCCCACACATCACCTCAGTGGCAAAGAAAAGTAAAAAACGACTAACATGCACTAGTTTTTCACGTTCTCCTCGAAGGAGGTTTTGGACAGGGATTCCAGTAGCTTTAGCGACTACTCGGGATATGTCGTTACTCGTCACTCTGTCGTGGAGCATGGCGAGAGGGCTTTCCGTGTCGTCCTCTTTCAGCTCGTCTTTGGGAAGCTGGTGTTCTAGATCTGGGATGATACCAAAACGAAGCTGGGAGGCCCTCTCATATTGGCCTTGCCGCTGGGCAACTTCGAGTTCATGTTTTGCATCTTCAAGACGTTTCTTCAAGTCCTTGATACGGTCGAGTCGAGCGCGTTCTATGATTTCCTCTAAGCCATTGCCTTCAAAATAAGACATCAAAAACCATACCATTCTGCCATATGGCAGTCAACTCTTGTGCTTGTTCCCGCTTCAAGCGAAGGTCATTTTCAAGCTTTGTCCGTCTTTCAACGCTGAATACATCTGCTTCGTTTTTGAGACTCTCCAGTTCGATTTGTAATGTTACAATTTCTCGATCGAGAGCCTCGAGTTCATCAGGCTTCGACTCCTGGGCGAGCCGTAGAGCAGATGCAGCCTCGTCTACTAGATCGATTGCCTTGTCTGGTAGGTACCGATCCGATATGTAGCGCGCACCATACACCGCAGCTAAAATGAAGTTGCAGAGGAAAACTGCGCATCGAAACAAGACCTACCAGTAACTAGTGCGCTATCCGCGATTTCAACGCCATGATGCACTTCATACTTTGGTTTCAAGCCGCGAAGGATAGAAATCGTAGCCTCTATCGTAGGTTCTTGGATTTGTACTGGTTGAAATCTTCGTTCAAGAGCCGCGTCCTTTCCGATTGTTTTCCTATATTCGTCCGCTGCCCACAATGCTCAGAGAATCAGCAGGTAAAACACTACATGAACTCACGTGTCGTTGCCCCAACAAGTTGCAGTCCACGTGCAAGGGCAGGTTTGATCATCTCCCCTGCGTCTATGCTCCCTTCCGCTTTCCCAAGATTGAACAATGTATCTGGCAGGGGTATTTGAAAAACACGCAGATACGCATATAGGGATGATACTCACGGACTTCGTCGATGAAACAGATGATGCCGCCAGCCTGACTACGCGTGCCATGAATCATTTAAACGAAAAGCAAACGAGATGCTACCTCGTCTTCAATATCTTGGATGAGTGCCTTGAATTTTTCCTCAAACTGACCCCGAATACCAGAGCCCGCCATAATGGCGGAGAGGTCCAGGGATAGCACTCTTTTGTCTTGAAGGGACTTGAAACAAAAATGAGCATGGGCCAAGTGGAAGGATCGTTGATGTACCTCTGGTACTTCCCTGACCACTATACGACTTGCAAGGCCTTCCAAAATTGCCGTCTTTCCGACACCAGGTGGTCCGATGAGCTAGTGGAGTAAGGGTAATCAAGGATCCAGAGCAAAAGTAATAATATACCTACAACCGGGTTGGACTTGGTCCTCCGGGAAAGAACTTACACATGAGTAAAGCCCACGACGCTGCTATCAGTGTGACCTTACTTTGGATCGTCCTGCGGATCTCTACAAATACATATGAACACAACGAACCAGTGACGAAGATATTGACACGTGCCTTCGTCTCGTCCAATAGTGGGATCCAGCTTTCCATTACGCGCCATCTCCGTGAGATCGACACTCTAGAGGACATGAGGTGTGTAAACACGTTCAGCGTCTTGGAGACCCACGTATTCCTTTAGCGTCTCTCCCTTTTGACGAGGTTGTTGAAACAGAAAGTTTGGAAGACCTCCACCAGGAGGCGGCTGAGAGGCGTAACCACGTACATCCAGCGGCGGTCGGCGTCCGAGTTCATACACTGTACGAGGCAGAGCAGAATTCAAGCGAGCGGCGACAACGACGGCACGCCCATTTCGTAGTCTCAGCGGCAGACGTGTCACTCTCAGTAAAAGCGCGCTGGACGACATGCAGTTTCTTGATGACGTGACCACTTGGCATTTCTCCGGATCCACTTTTGGAAATGACCCCTATAGCTTGAAAGAGCTTATAGGAGTCTCAGTCTGCTTGGAACCCAACAGATATGCAACGCTCCCATCCAAACACCCTCCTCGCCATCTTCCTTGCTGTAATTGGAGTTCCACACCACGTGCATGCCCAATCCTCCACTTCAAGCTCAAGCCCAAGTCCAACGTCGACCGGATCCTCCTCCGATGATTTAAACGCATGGGATTGGTTCGGAATCGTCGCGGGTCCGCTCCTCTTCATTTTTATCCCATTGTTTCAAACCGCTAACTGCTACACAGGTAGTCTCGTCGCCTTGTTGTTCCTGTACACCTGCTTTGCCTATTGCGCAGCCGCTACCCCCGTCCAAAGGCGGCCTGCTGAGCCTGCGATCCCAATGCAAGTGCAGCCGCAGCCGCAGGCGGAAGAACCACTTCAAAAAATCGAGGTCGTGAACCCTGTGGGTGAGTGGGAGCCAAGTCTGCCGCCGCCGCCACCATACTTGCCGGACCCGGTGAGTCTCCCCCTGAACGACAGAGAAATTCTGACGCACCTCTTACTTGTCGGATTTGACGTCGGTAGCTCACTCCGTTCCCGGCATGCCCAAAGCCGACGCTTCAGGGGACCGCAACGACATCGAATGCAGCTATCGGAACAACACGCTCGGAGAGAACTATCTGCAGTGATAACGCGGGTGAAGAAAACATGCCGGATACCGACAGCGTAACATTACACAGTGTCGAGGTAAAGCGTCAGGATTGAATCACAAGCTGGCAATCGGGAACTGTAGGAGCGCGTCCCAATGATGGACATCGCTCCCTTAGCATTTAGGGCGACATTGACTAGGAATAGCAAACTATGATCTTTATGAACGGTTTGAGCCCAACAGTGCTCGTAAGTACTAACTAATCTTATAGGGGAAGGAGATCGAAAGTGAGTGCCATTACAACTGAGCGAACATGAGCGAACATCAAACTAGATCATGTGGGTACGAACCTCTGTAAAGTAAGAACATAACCGACTGAAGCTGAGCACAATAAAGCAAGTCAGGCTTGTGCATCTTACAAGTTGAAACCTACCGCGACGCGAGGGTTTGAAGCAATGACGACTAAAGAGTAACTTGAGCCTATCAGGTCACCATAGATCCTCTTGAAGCTTACACATGTATTCCAGAGCATCGAGGAGAAGAATGAGTAGGGATTCGACCAACGTTGCGACTCTGGCCCAGTTCACCTGCGGAATCGCCGCCTGCTCGCGGTACGCATACCTCTTCTCGGGTTGATGATCTACAAATAAACTTCTCTTCAGGTCGCCGCTGGAGGAGAGTCGCCTTACTTGCCTGAACCGGTCCCCTGGCCCTCCTCCTTCCGAACAAAGTGCAGGGAAGACAAAACCACATATTGTTTCGACAAAGGGGGGCACGAAATGACTAACAACTTTTTAGAGCGGTAAGAGGGGCTCATGCAGTCTGAGGACCCCTGTTTCATGGGCGCCACGATCTATCGTGAAATGACACAAACGTTCGTAATCATTTCACTCAGGTGTTTGAGTATTTATGAAATACGAAACAGTGCTGGCTGGCGATTCAGCCTACGACGTATGCTCAACAACGATTTCAATTGCTACTCACTTGTATTTCCCGAGACCGGAAAACCAACACATTAGGTAGTACCACACCATTTGCCTTGCGAGTTCGGAGGGGATGAGATGGTGGGGGGAGAGGAACCCTACATTAAAACACAGTACGCTCTCAAGTGCATAGCCGTACCACAGTCCTTACACTCCATCAACGATAATATAACTTTCCTTCACGCAGCACCGGGAGGAAGCCTTGGTCGCTCCAGCTCCTCCGGCCCGAAGCTGAAGGGCAACAACCCACCGACAGTGTCGACTCTCACCCCGCCCGCCGTCAGTACCGGTCCGCCATCTTGCCCCTCTTCGGACGACTTTTGCGGGTAGTCCCCAGGAACGAGCAAGACGGGCGTATCGAGCGGACAGAATTCACGCAGAATCTGGCGGCAGATGCCACAGGGCGCGATCGGAGCTAGAACATCACTATCAGAGGTGGGTGAACATCATACAACGTGAACAAACGGCCGTGCGTACCTGGTGACGACGATAGCCGTGAAGTCTCTTTTACCCTCACTCTGCATGTGCCGCGTTGCACAGAGACGCGCATAGGGAGAGAGGGGAAACGGACGTGAGGGAAACGGAACGGCACCATAGGTGAGTAAAACTTACGACCGCTTTCACAATCGCGGTGCGTTCGGCGCATATCGACCCACCTAACGGCGGGAGTGGTTTCGGCCACGGAATCGAAATGCAGATCTAATCAAGGACACGTACCATAACTCGCATTTTCAACGTTGCATCCCTTGTATATGGTTCCGTCATCGCACAACAGTGCTGCACCGACGCGGAAGTTGGAATAGGGTGCATAGGCGTACGATTTAGCTAGTCGGGATACTGCTAGGTGGCGGATATCAAACAGTACCAATGACACGAACCTTGTATGGCGGTTTGAATAAGTTCTTCACGAGAGGTGGTTGGGAGTGACATGGAAGCCTTAGGAGAACCCGAAAAGAGCCATCCATTTTTGGCTACTTGAATTGCCTCTTTTGCAATCGGTCACTGTAGTAACAGATACGGTTAACATTCAAGAGCACAGTTTGGGACCCAAGCAGCGTGTCTACGAGACAGCCGATCAAGTGATCGCCGCTGGGCAAGACGGCTGAAGCTCGTCGATGATGGCATGATCGAGCATCACAAGGGACACATGATGAAGCCTTATAACGCTTCGTGCCTAGGACCAAATGTAGCCACGCACCATGTCCTGCACCGGATACTGTTTGTTGACAGAGTCAGTAACCTAATCAAAAGCAGGAATATTCTTGTTGGCAATAATCACCTTCATATTCGGCAATCACAAATATGCTTCCCTCTTATTCATGCAGGCGAAATATATATATTTTAGTGTGTAGCCCTTATAATTAGGTACTGCTACGAGAATCAAACTTCATAACCCCGTCCACAGCAGCATACCTTTCTCGACGCACATGGTAGTGTGCGTACACGATTATTTGCGGTCTAACAGAGCTTCAACCCGGGCCTGACCCGCACTGTATTCATATTCATACAACCGGGGGTTACAAGGTGCAGTTGAGAGTGGGCGAGGTGTGCACGACAACCTCACGACAGCGGCGGCATCGCCGTTGTGACTCGAGTGGGGACGCCGTAGCGTCGCCGTCAATGACGGTATTTGCACCAGCGGCACAACCCTCAACCTCATTGGTGGTCGTGGTGAACACGCCGCTACATTCCCTTTGCCTTCGTCACCGTTGTCGTATTGGTGGTGGCGTGCAACCTTTGTCCACATTGTCGTTACTGTACGGTGGGGAAAATGCCATTTGGCTGCTGTCACCGTCGTACGTTATGCCCCCCTCAGCCTCGTGGTGATGGTGGCATGCTATCGCGCTGCCCTCGCTGGCGTGTTGTCACAAGGCAGTGGTGGAGACGCGTAGTCCTCGCCGTCGTCGGGGGTGGGAACGCAGTTGCGCTCCCCTTGCGGTCTTCGCTGCCGCGCGGTTGAGTTCCACTTGCCCCCTTCGCCATCGTGGGAGTGAGGGTCATCCCCTGTGCCGCCCTCGCTGTCGTCTGACTGTCGTTGTCGTGGTGGTGGGAGCGCGCCGTTGTCTTTGTCCTAGGGCTGCGCCACTGCGTTGGGCTCGCCCACGTCATCGTCGCCGTCGTGGGGATGGCAATTGCGCCCCCTCGTCCTCGTCATTGTCGTTGTGCTGGCGGTGCCGCGCTGTCGTAGAGGCCTTACCCACATTGTCGTCTCTTTGGACTTTGCTTGACAGGACGCTCGTGTAGAGGGAGCTAGCTAGGTACAAAGAGCGTGTAGACAATGGAAAGCGGTAGTGCAAAGGAGTGGGGGAAAGCGCGTAGCGCTTGCCGACTCGGAGCGGGAGACCCACAGTGCCTGAGCACGAGCCGCGAGGGCGGGTGGGTGAGCGAAGGTCTCACGCGCTCTGAGCTCCTGCTGGGGTGAGCTGCGAGGAGGGTGTGACGCGCGGCGACGGGGGGCGAGCATGCTGGTGGAGGTGGCCGCTTAGTCACGCTCGTCCAAAGACTCACATTGAGGCTGTGCTCGTGCCTCGCTCCGCCACCGTTGTCGCCGCATGGTGGTCGTGCGTTGGTCGCCGGGCGACCAGGTTGGTAGCGGCAAGCGCGCGGTAGATTGAGGCAAACACGAGAACTCACTAGGTGAGTGAGGAGAAAAGACAAAAGTCGAAAATATTACAAGGTCATCGAGAAAACTCTGGCGATTCGCGCTGAAGTTTCTTGATGACCATGTTATATTTTCGAGCACTGAACACTACTGCCTCCTCTGTAGTGCCGAAGTATGGCGGACAGTTGGGCACGAGCAGTGTGTGCAACGCTGCGCCCAGGATAGACTAGAAGATTGGAAGTGGTGAAAAGTGAGCAAAGGGTGAAAAGGTGTATGTAAGTAGTTCTACGAAACGGAAATTTGTAGGTAGTACTACTGTACGTATCTACATGAACTTGTTTTATCGACGCGGTACCGACTGGGCGCTGTCCCGTAACACAACATAAAAGCCGTGCCCTCTATAAGTTTTTGGCATTCTCTAGTGATCCATTGGCGTCCGACACTTGATTTGAATACTTTGGTATAGGCATGTCATCGTGCCTGATTTTGGGGGGAATTGAAGTAAACATCGCCTTATAATTTACTCGCCCATGCCAAGGCTTGTATGCTAAGCCAAGATCAACCTATGGCTAATGTCACCTTGTTCGGTATCTGTTGGGAGTTATCACACAGCCTCGCAACGCTTTCAATCCGCCTGTGATGAGGTGGGTCAGCACGGTGAACTAGCCAGCCGATTACCCTGGCTTCTAGCCAAGGACTTGTTCATCCGCACTTGCAAGAGTGGGGTAACCAGCGTGCCTTCATGAGATGGACATCTCGCGGACTGTTAAACGATCCCCGTCGTGGACTGGTTCGGGCCACAAGTCCAATGCTTCATGGCGTAGCATCTATCCTGGCAACACCGTCGCTCAGACTGAATGTGTGAACGTTGTGCCACTGGCAGAAGGCAAACGCAGTGCAGTGTTACCCCCAACAGGCTCTCATCGATAAGGTGATACCTACCCATGTCAAGGGCAAGGGCACGTCGATAATGGAGACGATGTCACAAATTTTGATTTCTGGTGAAGGGGGATCTACGCCTTCCAAGGATGTTTTGCATGACATCACTCACGGACACGAATATATTGGTGGTGAACGTCCCGTTTCTGATTCAGAGTCGTGTCCTTACATCGGCTGATTTGTCCCAGACACGGAGAAGGAGATCAGCGACCGCCGTCTGTGCATCTATACTGCCGGTGTGGACACCTCCTTCTATCCGTTTTTAGGTGGCTGCCCTGCGTTTATGAAGACGCTTAAGGAGCTTGCCCTCAAGCGAGCGATGCCAGTGGCAAAGAAGCAACACGCGACATACCTGAATGCGCAGGTGAGGTTTGCTAGCACGGCGACCGCTGTTTATTCGGAATGGGAACGGGCGTAGAAAATGCGCTCGAAACTCGTGATGTCATTGTCCCCAATGTTTCAAGGTATATTGATCGGGACCATGTGTAGGACAAGGCACTGTGGAGTATCACCAAGGAAATCAAGCCCACCGATCGGTATTTTCTAAGCGCTCGATGAGCATGCAGTTTTGGCTAGTTCAGGTTTGCATTACGAACGGAATGTAGACAACACTCGCAGGAGGTGACGGATGAAATACGAGCAAGTCACGCACCCAACGTCAACCCTATGTGGACGCGCCATTGTCTGGAAGAGGGGACATGCGCCGAACGTCCGCGCTCGTCCATGTGGAGATCGACCCACGCGAGTTCCATAATCTCTCCATTGGTGTCGTCTGTATAACAGTATTCGCGCTTTCTCGGGCGGGGTCGGTTCGATGAATGCACTAACAGCTCGATCTAAACAGATTGGTTGGCGTCATTGAATCCCCATGACGCTCCAGTGAGCGCTCGTTCCGCGCTGGAGTAGAAAGTGGTGGTCTCCGGAACCACTTCGCGCGGGACATGGTACTCGCCTCACTATAATTGTAGGACCGCACTGCGCCAAATGATGCAGTCAATGACAGAGGCAACTCCTGAAATCAGGCACATCGAAAGGAAACAGCTCTGAGCATCACAAGCAATAAAATAGCAGTCATACATACCAACAACGAGCAATATGATAGCAGTCTATATGGTATGAAAATGTCCCTCTGATGTATCCATTGTGCACGTTTGATCTCACCTCCAAACCCGACCGGTCCCACCACAAGTATTGCACGTTTCAAAGTCGATAAGCATCACCGTCCGGATACCCTCACCACCGCATCTCGGACACAGTTGTCCACCCAGCCTTGCATCCCCTGGCGAAACTGCGATCGCATTGGGCACTGGTGGCCTCCCGTCGTACGGGCACAATGGGTTCACGACATAAAACGATTGTTCCTGGGATGGCGAACGGAGATGACGTGGCTGAGATACAGACCGGCTATGACGAGGGTGCTGCGGTGGTGGAAGGAAAGAAGGCGAAGCATAGGCCGAACTTGATGACGACCCGACGCTCGCAGCTAAATGTGGGGGTACAAATGTCGGAAGCGCACGTTGCATCCTGGGATCGTTCCTCGTAGACGACCATGGCGTGTATGCGAGCGGGCCGGTGTACGGCTTCCTGTGCTTGTCCCAACATCTGCGACATGGACTGCTGGGATCATAGTTTTTGTAACCTGTGTTCTTGCCTGTCCGCGTATAAATACGTGCCTCTTCGCGAGGAACAAAGAATACGCACATTTTACACAGAAATAATCCCTGGGGTAGACGAGAAGGTGTCCATCGCGTAATAATGGACGTCCGGGCGTCGGCGTCTGTGTTGGCGCACCATCATCCCGCGGCACAGACGTTGAATTAGTCGGAGGTGTCGACGCTGGGCGAGGAGGCATAGGCGCTGGTGGACCTGGGGGTGGTGCGTAAATGGTACCTGTGTTCGAGTACGGAGTAGCGTACGCCCCTGCGTTGGCTCGCCTCAATGCCATCACGCGCTCATCGTGTGTGCCCGAGATGGCATCACCAATTTCGCGGACGGTATCAAAGAGCGCGCCAAGCAGGCCTCCACCTCCGTTCTGACGCTGACGGTAATACTGCTGTTGTGTTTGCCAAGGAGCACCACTTGCTCCTGATGGTGATGGCTGGTATGGCCGGGAGGGCCAATGCGAATACGGCGACTGCGCGGGCTGGTATGATGACGACGGCAAAGGAGGCGGCTGTTGAAAGGGCCGTCGAGGTCCTAAACCGACAGTCTCCTCACCGACACTCAGGTTTGGGGCGGGTGTATAGGGGGGAGGGAGATCTTCATCCAAATTATCGGGAATTTCTAGGGGAGGGGTTCGGCGGCTTGATGAGGGTGCGCTAGCTGGTGAGACATCTGTAGGCAGCGGGGGAAGTGGTGGAGAAGGGGGTGGTGCTGTCACTTGTGGTGCGGGATGGCGAAAGGGATTCTTGCTCGACATGATCGACTTCAAAGTCGAGTTTACTGCGGTCTCACAGCCATAAGCACCGTCATGGAGAGTAGTACAATGACTAATGAATCGGAGCTTGAATTAGTAGTGTCGTACCCAAGTCCTGGTCCTCCTCCTCCTCCGTCACATCCATCAGTAACCGTATCCGCAACCCCGCCCTCCCATTCTGGCTCTCCCGCCACTGTCTCCACAGTTCAAGCTCCTTCATGCACAGTGATTCCCAAACATCACACCCACTCTCGCCAATACATTCCATCTTAATAGTTTCCAGTTCGGCGAGCACCATCGGCAAGTTCAACTTCATGGGTAAGCGAATAATCGCTTGCAGAGCAAGCGCCACTGTGCCTGTCCCAAACGGGTCACAACAAGCCCTTCCACGCACCACGAGACGCCTCAGTGACGGTACCAAGGAAAACAGTACGAATGCCGCGTATGCGTTTGAAAACGCCTTTCCGGTGATTTGGAGGTCGCGTATATGCGCGAGCGGCGTGACATCAGTCCCTAGTAGATTATCTAGGTCAGCCAACTTAAACCCCATAGTGTGCCCGTGGAGCTCCAGTTTAGTCAGGCTTGGAAAGGACGCCACGGCGTTGTAGAAACACCTGACCGAGACGACGAACGGCCCTCTGTTATGAGTGGGTGTAGCCCACACGAGTGTCGTCAGATGCAACCCGGTGCCCCAAGGGAGTTTATATCCGCCTTGAATCATGACATTGCATAGCTTGAGCCTCTCCAGTACTGGCGCGCTCCTTCCATTAAAAAAACACGTTGTCGACCAATTCGCGCATATGTTGCCGTTTAACGTGACCTGCTGCAGCGCGCAAAACTTGGGGCGACGTCCTGTCCATGTTTGGAGGACGAAATTGAGAAAGGTGGATTCAGTTGCATTGATGGTGATCGACTCGACTCGTTGACACACTGGAGAATGGTTGTCACCTGCCTCGTCTGCGAGCAACAGGATAGACTGCAGCTGTGCGGTAAGCGCGACGATGGAATATGGTTGTGATGCTACATGGTGTCGAAACGGCCACTGGTATACCGTGAGATGGATCGGGAAGGGTGATGAGTTGCGTAGGTGTTCTTTCAACGCAAAGATTGACTGAAACGGGGTGAAATGGACGTATTTCCAGAGTACCAGACAAGCGAACACGATGTTTCGCCAGGCTCTTGAAACGCTCGCGAGGTTCCTTGGAGGGCTTAGCGGCCGAGCATCGCTATACTCCTTCAATGGGGATTCGGATATTACTACATCCTCAAAGATCACGACAAGGAGTTCCTCGCTGAGGCTCGAGATGGGGCAAGCGGAACCACTCAGTGTGGACGCAATGTCGGTCGGTGAGTCTGAAACACCAAGGGCCGTGTCATCTGAGGAGTGTTCTCTAACTGGTTGAATTTCGGTCTCACTGTGTGGGCAGTCTTATTGAGCCTGTTGAAACAACAAGAGAGGGACTGAACAGAGTGGCAAGGGCACCAAGTCACCCCTGTTGCTAATTGCCTCGTCTTGTGCGCGACAACTTGAATGCATCCCTTGGAAGTGAGTACTGGAGGTCGATGTGTTGTCGCTTCCCTGGAAAGAGAAAAGCGGTCGAGGCACAGCTTTCAAACGTATGCTGCTATATTACGAAATTGATAGATGGTTTTGTCAAGGCAGTCGACCACAGGCCATTTGACTCTGATTGGTTGAATGCACACGCCATCCGGCATAAGCTCAGCTAAGCGCGCATTTATGAAAAACCTGAAGTGGGCCTTGGTTGACACAAGTTCGGAGTGAAGCTGCAGTAATGTCTGTTGGATAGGCAAGCTAAGACCAGCCCATGATTAGTTACCATAGGCATAGTAGCAGGGATTAGTAATATAACTAAGCTCTCGCCCTCATCTCGTCCGCCCTAAGCCCGCTCGTAACTGTCAGGTTATGAGCCCTGCCGCTCGTCTGTAACTCACTCATCGTATCGTCACACTCGCGCTATTATGTCTAGCCCAAACGCTACCAATCCGGCCCAGTCTACGGGGCCAGCTCAGCCTGCCGTCGCAGCCCCTAATGCACCCGCAGGTCCGTCTGCCGCACCTGCACCCACTCACGCTACTGGCTCTACCACTCCGGGCGCCGCTCCACCCGCCGCTCTGGTTTCCTCCTATAATCCATCTATCCAAACTACTGCCGCCAATCCGGCAGCACCCCTCGCCGCTGTTGTTGGACCAAACGCTGCGCAGCCACAGTCGCAGCCGCCGCCGCCTGTTCAGGCCGCTCCACCTGTTCCTTCGGTAGCCCCTATGCCTTCTCAGGCGCCGCCGCCGCTCTCTTTTACATCCGCGCTGGCAATTCCTGCCGCCCAAAATCAAAGTTCTTCCGCTAATAGTATCGGTTTTCCAAAGATTGAAAAGCTGGAAAAAGGGGAATGGATGTCCTGGAAGGGTGTCATCAGTGACGTTCTCGACGCTAAATGCGTACTCGAATATGTTCAAGGGACTGTACCTCGTCCACAAGATCCCGATGGAGATAGATTTTGGCGTACTCAAGATGCCATCGCCCGTACCATCATACGCACTTCTATTCACAAAGCCGAACGTGTCCGTCTGGCACCTTACTGTACTTCTGCCGAGATGTGGGAGACTCTTCGTCTTACGCACGAACCACGAGGCCAGCAAAGCCTCTTATCTGTCAAGAAGGATTTATACAGAGCAAAGGCTAATCAAAATGACGATGTACCTACGCATCTCGACAACATGCAAGCGCTGCGGGAACGCCTTTCCCTCGCCGGCGATTATGTCGCCGATCAAGAATTCAAAGCACTTTTAGTTTCGTCGCTCCCGGGCAGTTGGGACTCCTTCGTTGGGGGTTTCCTCGGATACCAGGAGAGTAGTCTTCAAGGCAATACGATCGCACAGGGAATGACGGTACAAATGCTCGTCTCTGCTCTCTGTGATGAGTATTCTCGTAACAAAGATAAGTACACCTCGAACCCGTCGGCCTATTCGGCGCAGAGCGGGAAGGCGAAAAAGCCTTGTCGAGTCTGTAATCGCACCAACCACAGAACTGCCGACTGCCGCTTTAAGGGACAGCCGCGCTGTGGTATCTGTGGATTATTCAATCATACGGATGCAGACTGCTTCCGCAACCCATCCAATCAAGGAAAGGGTAAAGCGAGTAGCAGCGGACAGAAAAAGAAATTGAAGGGCAGAGACGCACGAGGTTCCGAAAAGGGGAAAGCCTGTGCGCATGTCGCCGAAACTGCGCAAAATGGCAGCAGTTCGGACGAGGACAATAATGAGACCTTCCTCGCAAATGTAAATGTTAGTAACAATGCAAAGGCCTCAGATGACGAGGCCGAATTTTCCGCTTACCTCTGGATTGCGGATTCGGGCGCAACAAAACATATCTGCACCCAGCGTGATGCCTTCGAGACATACACGCCGCTTCCTGACACAAATGTGACAGGATTGGGCGACACGCCCACCAAAGCGTACGGTAAGGGAACCGTATCACTCACATGTAATGCGAACGGGAAAACAACCTGCCTACGCCTTCATGATGCGTTATATGTGCCAGAGGCACGACGCAACCTCTTGTCCCTTGGCCGCATTGATGCTGTTGGTGGACGATCTGTGTGCGCTGGGGGATGCATCATTCTCTATGATAACAAAAATAAAGAAATGGTGCGAGGTCAATTAAAACGAAATCTATATTATCTAGATGCACGTACCCGTCTTGCCGACCACAAAGACATTGGCGAAAATGAGGACGATGCTAATGTCGCCATAAAATTGAAGACGACATGGTCGTGGGAAGAGTGGCACCGTCGTCTCGCACACATCAGCATCGACGGATTGCGCAAACTCCATGGCAAAGCTCTTACGGAGGGCTTCCGCATCGCCGATAGTCCACTTGACTTTCAATGTGATGCCTGTACACAAGCCAAACAGACCCGCCAGCCGATTCTCAAAACGACACCATCGCGTTCATTCGGCCCTGGCGAATTCACTCATACGGACGTTTGGGGACCCGCGCGCATCACATCGGTACATGGATACCGGTACTACATATCATTCATTGATGATGCGACCCGGTATGTCACCCTCGCGTTCATGAAAACTAAAGATGAGGCACCTGCTAAGTTGCAGGCATACCTCACACACATCGAACGACAGAACGGCTTCAAGCCGAAAGTCATCCGTGCCGATAATGGGCGCGAATATATTAACCAAAATATGATAGAGTGGTGCACGGCCAGAGGCATAGACCTCCAGACCACTGCGCCGTATACGCCGCAACAGAATGGCATTGCCGAACGTTGGAACCGCACCGGAGTTGAACTTGGCCGAGCCATGTTGCTTGCGCACAATCTCCCCGGCGAATTGTGGGCAGATGCTCTCGAGCACGCTGCATTCGTACGGAACCGGGCGTACACACGTTCGCTACCTGATCAGACCCCTTGGCAAAAGTGGACAGGGAATAAACCCGATGTCTCCACTGTCCAAGAATTTGGCGTAACGGTCTGGGTGCTCGACCAGACATCCACCATATCAAAATTGGGACCAAGGTCCCATGCGTTTGTGTTTGTTGGACACACGCACGGCCAAACGGCTATAAAATATTACGATGTGGCTAAGCGTACTATTAAAGTCACACGAAACTATCGCTTCCCCCTTCGCCCTGCTCCTCACACCAACACTACTCGGGTTGAGGGGGAGCAAGGAGACGATAATAGTGACAACCCTTTCACTGTTGGTGTCGAAAATCCGGGTATCCAACCACTTTCTACTGCCCAAAGTCTGCCTGTTGCTGATTCGAAATCATCTGAGACCGCTGAAAATAATTCGGCGAGTTCATCAAGTCCTAACAATGGGACAAAGGATGATATGGACAATTCGCAACCATCCATGACCACCAAAAAGAATTTGGCGAGTTCGTTGAGTCCTAAAAAGAGGACCAAGGGTGATGCAGGCAATACAAGTAAGAAAAGAAAGACAGAACATTTATCTGCCATGGTTGAGGAGATACCTGACCTTATGGACATCGATGATGATGATGATGATGATGATCCAAGAGAGTTGGACTCTGCTGAACGAGTGTACATGGCATTCAATGACACTCAGATTCATGGGAAAGATCCAAAGACACTAGCTGAGGCGAAAAGATCGCCTGACTGGCCTGAGTGGAAGAGAGCAGTCGAAGCTGAGCTCAAAACGCTCAATGATATGGGGACTTGGGAGCTTGTTGATGCTCCTGAAGATAGGACACCTGTTACCAATAAGTGGGTATTTGTCCGCAAATATAATAAGGATGGATCTCTACAGAAATATAAAGCCAGACTAGTGGCAAGAGGCTTCTCTCAAGTACCAGGCATGGACTACAATGAGACTTTTGCTCCAG